>JAVJIF010009223.1:0-114729 GCA_038442645.1 Agave tequilana | reverse complement strand
ATTAGCTAATTTTAGTTAGTTTCTAACTATGTTAGTATGTTAGTAAAGCCTACCCCCACACTTATCTCATGCATTATCCTCAATGTATGAATGAATGCATATATGCATGAAAAAGAACAAGGGAAGGCAGAAGTTACCTTAAGGTGGTGGTTCCGGTGGTGGTCTAATTGGGCCAAGCGTTGCTACCCAATCAAGATAATGTGGTAGTTCACGGGACCTACCTTTATTGACCTCTTTTCTATTTACATGATTACAGTCCCCATTATGAATAGGATCATGGAAGATCCTCTCGTGAAACTTACTTTCTTTACATGACCAGTCCTGGAAAATCATCACAGAATCATGGTCTATACCTATGTCCAACAAAAGAATGTGACTTGATAGAATGGTTGACTTGGACTCAAGAATAATAGGTTCAGGAACGAATACCGACTCAGGAAAGAAACTTAAATCAAGTAAGGGTTCAGGAGTCGAGCTTGGTTCAAGAAGTGTGTCCAAGTCAAGAAGTTGAAACTCAAGTCCACAATCATCTTCCCACAATGGAATGTGACTCAATATTGGTGATTCAAGTTCAGGAATGATAGGTGTGGGAATCAAAACTGACTCTAAAAGATTACCTAAGTCGGGTAACAAAACAGGAGTCAATATTGATTCGGGAATTTGAACTTGATCACAGATTTGAGAATCTAGGTCACATATTTCATTAGGTTCAATCTCATAAAAATGAGAACTTGCCAATTTGTCAATGGGACTTTCAAAAGTATGAAATTGGTCAAGTTCAATATGATGATCATAAAAAATGGGTGATTCACTTTCATGATCTATGGGTACAGGAATAAATGTTAGCTCAGAAAATTGGTCCAAATTGGGTAAGGATACCGGAGTCAACATAGATTCGAAAATGGAAACTGAATCGCAAAGTTAGGGATCGGGTTCATATTCACAATCTAATTCAATCTCATTGAAATTAAAACTAGCCAATTTGTCCAATGATTGGGGTTGAGCAAGTTCATATTGATGTGATGAAATTGAATTTTGATCAAGGTCTTCTAGACAGAATGATTCTTGGTTTCTATCAACTTGCTCAAGAATGTTGGAAAGTCTAGAAATTTGATCATTCATTATATCTTAAAACCGATCCACTTTTTTTCTAACCCATCGAATAGATCAATGGTGGACTGAAACCTTGGTGATGTGGGAAGAGACGTATATGAAGATAACGGTTGAACAGGTGGTTGATCATATGGCTCAGGGGTATTGAATCCCCATTGACTCTGTGAAGAGTAGTGATGATTATTTCAATCTTGTTCATAGTATTGGGACTGGGGCATGTAATGATTCGGATAAGACCAATCTGGCACACTAGGTTGGTCAAAGTTATGATATGCCGGGTTGGTAATATCCGAATAAGAGGTTGGTGTGTAATATGGATTCTCATTAAAGTTGAAAAAAATTGTTGTTATAGGTCATATCACACAAACACAAACAAAGAAAAAGAAAACAAACAAATAAGCAAACAAAAAGAAAAAAATTCTATCCTATGTTAGGGTAGACTTATGACCTAGACGACTCCTAGCTGGTTAGACTGTCCACGGGAGGTAGGGTGCAGACTTTGTCCACAAGTTAATCAGCCAGGTCAGGGCAAGAGTGGTGGGAGGTTTCCGTCAAAGACGTTCCTTAATTAAATAACCACCAATCTTCGGGCTTTCGGCCCTCAATCCCTTTCCTAGACACTGATTTGGCAGGAGTCAAATTCCAACACTGTTCCCCCTTAGGATAATCTCCTAATTGAGTCCGAGATGTCCCTAGGGCCAACGTCTACTAATTTTAAGTAGGTTTGGGTTAGTGAGTGCTTGGGATATGATTTTTGGGCTAAGGAAGGGTGATGAAATCCCCACCTTATCTTGTTATGGGTTAGTGCCCTTAAGATAAGTTTGTGCAAGTGTACAAAATATGTTAAATAAGATTCACTCAAAGCATCAACCAAGAGATGAGTCTTATTCTACATGCAATGCGAACGTACCTTGCTCTAGCACTCTTCAACAGTAAAATAAAGGAATTGAAAAGACACGTGCCTAATATGCAAACGTCTAATCAATTTTTATCTTTAACAACAAGTATGTTACTGTTGATTAATTAGCAGTAAGCAGGGTTATCACAGAACAAAGTTTAACAGAGCAGTAGACAGATATTGCAATTTGCAGCAACCTGCAAATAGATGGATCAGTAGGGAACTACTCAGGCCGCGGTTTCGCGGCAATTGCCGCGTTTCCGCGGCTCTGAAGTAGGCTCTTGTGCTCTGCCTTCGAGGGCAGAGGCACAGAGTTGCTATATGTCCACTTCTGCTGTCAGTTTCCCGGTTCTCCAAACCTGCAAACAGAAAGAATAAAAGAATTAGTTAAATTTTTTTTATTTTTAGAGAAAAACTTACCGTCCCTCCCGGCAACGGCGCCAAAATTTTGATTGAGTTTTTCCTGCACACAGAATAGAGAAGTTCAGATTTAAGAAAAGGTTGTGCAAGTGCTCAATTCGAATCCGCGGTAGCAGTGGCTATGCGGGTCGTGATCCTCAGGGAGGGACTAGCGATAGAAGCGTTTGTAAGTTATCTCTAAAAATTATTTTCTTTAAGTTAACAAAAAGAATAGTTAAAGTTAAGTTAGGAAGAAGGCGGTAGATTATGAAGATGGAGGATTAGAGGTGGTATTTATAATGAGATGAAAAAGAAAGAATTGGGAGATGGTGATTTAATCTACAAAAATAAAAAAAAAGAAAAGAAAAGAAATAAACACTAACCTTAGTTTGGTTGAAGAAAAACGTGAAATCCTAACACTTTCTACCTTGCTTGGAGGCGTTGAACGCATAAACCATAGGATCGATCTCAGTCCCCTGTTCGCATTATATCATCAAGCTTGGGCAAGTATGAAGTGATACGTACCTTGAGGAGGAGAACATCACCATGAAATATCGTTGGCACCCACCAAGATTCGTTATACTTGTGCTTTGGAAATCACTTGCATGCTCATCATAAACCAACAGAGATAAAAATAGAAAAAGAGAAGAAAACAAAAAGGAAAATAAAGCAATGACATAAAAAGAAAAGTTACCTTTATTACTTGATACAATGGAAGAGAAGAGAAGCATACATCGGTGTCACTCTCAACATAGCCCTCTCCCTCACTTACATAAAAATTAAAAAAGAAAAGAAAACCTAAACTACAAGAAAGAAGAAAGCCTAAAACCCTAGATTTGGCCCTCTGGCTCTGGACGCTCTTCTCGGTTGCACTGCAGGGGGTATTTATAGGAGCAGAAGGAGGTAGAGTCCCAGTCGAAGTCGTCCACGAAGGCGGTTCCCTGGATATGACTGGATTGTTGCGGAAACGCGGCTTGGGCCGTGTTTCCGCGGCCTTATGGTGGCGGCTGGCCACGCGCTTTGGCGCGTGGCTTCTCCTGGTCCGTCCATCTGGTCGTTTCCTTCTGGAAGCTGCATCATGGCTCTTAATCTTTGGATTTGGATATAACTTGGGAATCAAGTTACTTAAATCCCAAATCTTTTATCCACGAATTTGTGATCTTAAATTCTCCTTCTTTGGCTTTTATCCTCATCTGCAAGTTTTTAGGGTTGAATAGAAGTCTATCCTTCCCTCTTCTTTAATATTTGCAACTTTGGCCCTTGTGTATTTGCAATTTTGACAATTAATATTTGCACTTTTGCACTTGGGCTTGAATATGGGCTTTTGGGCTCTTTTAGGCTTTATTTATTATTAAAATAAGAACTCAAGGCCTGCACACAATAAATCATAAAATATTAGTAATGTGCAGAATTATATGAATAAATATGAAAATGTGATGGTAAATGTCATGATAAAAATGCACTTTTCACTACCAATCACACCCCCACACTTATCTTTTTGCTCGTCCTCGTGTAAAAATCAAAGAAAAAGAAAAAGAAAAGAAAAATTAATCTAACCTAACTCACTTTCGTAGGAATCACGGTTGCACTTAGCATGTGCAACAAGCCGTTAAACCCCTAGGTTACCGTAGAGGACGAGTGTTGTCTCGTGAGGGTTTTCAGCGGATTGCACCCACAAAATCCATAAAAAGGAAATATTTGAAATACGTTTGAAAGGACTAAGTAATCTATAAGTTTTTAGGATTATCATTTTTATTCATTCTTAAACTTAGTCTTAATAAAATCAATTGTTATTCATTTTAGGTAAGGATCAAAACTGAATTTTTGTATAGTCTTTTTCGTTACCCTAAGTCATATGCATCCTTATGAATTTATACTAGGAATTCCTTAACTTGAACTCTCATGCCTATATATATATATATATATATATATATATATATATATATATATATATATATTATATATTATATATATATATATATATATTTTCTTTTTTTAATATGTATAACTCATCTAATTTTCTTTCGTGTAAGCATCAAGGCTTCTTAAGGCCCTCATACCTAACTAATTGACTATTAGATGTGTTAGTACATATATAAGTAAATTTTCCTTAATTTTCTTAGGCTTTCTAATCCACCCATGTAACGAACTTAAAGTCGATGACTCCCAAACCGGTTGGCTTTAGGGCACCAGGTGAGAAAACACCTCGCGGACTCAAATTCGAGTGAACTAGGCCCCAAAACTAAGGACTTTATTTTATTTACTCACTTTTAGGCATGAATACTTATGCTTCTTGAGGCACATGTATCCAGCTTAATTAGTGATTTTCTTTTTTTTTTTTTTTATGAGGCACAAAGGTCTTCGTCTTAGAATCCTAGATATGCATTAGGTATGCAAATTTCATTAAGGTAAAAATCAAGACTAATTAATTATTCAATTTCTCCTCCTATACCTATCGAGTACAAACTTTACTTGTCAACTCTGCATGGAGTAGCAAACCTTCAAATTTGCCAAGTTAACACTATACCTCTGGCTCTTCAACTTCACTTGTCAATTCTCATCAATAGAATGACAGGCCCTCAAATTGCTCATATCGCAAGTCCATTACTGTCAAGTTAATACCACACATCTGACAATATACTGTTAAGTTAACATTACACTTCTAACAGTAATCGAGTTACTGCCAAGTTCAATATTAAACCTCTGACAGTTATCTCCACTCAGACTTCCAGATCGAAGCTGAAATGAACGATGCTAAGTTTAATACTACACCTCTAGCGTCCAAGTCATTGCTAAGTTCAACAATACACTTAAGGCCATGACTTTCTCTTAGACTTCCTTGTTAAAGTCGAGATGACCAATGCCAAGTTTAAAATTACACCTCTAGCATTATCCTCACTGCCAAGTTAAACATCACACCTATGACAGTGACACTTTCAGTTTTCCCAAATGTAAGCTGAAATGCTTCTGAGTTAAGTTAATATCGCACCTCTGACTCACATCCTTGTCAAGTTAACATCACACTTCTGACAAGACTACGTTCAACCTGTTAAGTTAATATCACACCTCTAACGGTAAAGACTTTCCTAGATCCCCCGCGAATCTAGTCTCACTTGTTATTCTCCCCAACAGAACAACAAGTCTACCTAAAAACATTTTTAGGTTAACATTACACTGTTAACAGTGTTTTCATCAATTCCCCAGCTATCTTAATCAAGTTAAGCCTAAACCTCTGATAAAGGTTCATCTTCCCTGGGGGTACAAGTTTCACCTGTCGCTTTCTTTATAGTAGAGTGGCAGGTCCACAAAAATTATCCTATCCCTTGTCAAGTTAATATCACACCTCTGACAATATTGCTGAGTTCCTGAAATAGGATCTCTCTCTACAAAATTTGACTCATTAAGATTATCATCATAATTTTGACAGGTCAAAGGTTCTTTACTTCTATTCGTCTGACTTTCAATACAAAAAGGGAGTTCAAGACAACAGAAGAAGACAAAAAGAAATGTGTCGCTTTTATTTATATCTAACATATGAAAGTGATACAAAACGCTCTCTTATACAACAAGATTGAGTGTTACAGATAAAGGAGTACAAAGAAGTCCCTTTCTCTCTCAAAGGCTGCACGCACTCCTTGAAGCTGCTCACAACTCCAAGTACAAGATGTTTGGAAGGGCGCCAAAGTAGGATTGAACACTGTGGCGACGATCGGAAGCTTGTTGCACCATGATGGATGATGTAAACATCGAAGAAGCCTCTGATTGACCGAGAACAATGGTGTTTCTTGAGGTCGAAAGGCAGCAGAATCTTCTGATTCCACCTGACCATCCGAAGCGGCGGGGTATGATCCTTCGTTGATGAACATCTCCACCACCAGAAAGTCATCCAATGAGCATGGAGTTTTCATCGATGTCACTTCTGGGGTAGGTGAAGGGAGAATCCAAGACCATACCCACCACTATATCCACCGCCATCCTCACTCTGATCATGCCATGCCAAGAAGCATGACTGGTGCATTGAATCCAAAGAGATCTTGGCGAGGGTCCGATCCCCGTCTCCCGAAGACGGGAGCCATGACTTCTTCTCCTGTGGTCGACAATCGACCAAGTTCACTGGCCGATATATTCTCCCAAGGGCCCAGCGAACATGAAAAGGGATGATTAAGCCTACCCGCAGAAAGCAAAAGTTAGAAGATCTGAAACTTAGTATATTTCAACAAGAAAAACTAAGTGACAGACGCAGCTATTGCGGAAAACTGCAGACGCAGGAATGACCCGCGCAGTGAACCTAACTTCTGCGGCGGCAGAAACAGACGCGATCAAAGTTGTGATACACACAGAAGTCAGACGCAGTCTGGTTTTGCATCCGCGTCTAAGGTATGAGGCGCGAAAAGAATCAGATGCGAAAATTGCCGTCTCCCTGTTCGACGAACAGGGGTTGCAAAATTCAGGGCTGAAAATTTCATGGCAGACCAGGAAGTCATACCCGCAGCAACCCCCATTAAGGGTTGAACCTTCTGCACCAAGGCGCGGATATAAAAGGTGCTCAAGGAAACGCTTCTTGATCTTGAAATCACTTGACAGTGATAATCTTCTAGAGAGATTAAACAGAAGCATGATAGCTCTGGGTCATCATCATCCATGGAGGCAAGTCTCAGATACAAATCCTTGAAGAGGAAAGGCAGAATCGCTCAGGGCTTTCGCTCTCAAAGGAAAGCAGTCTAAGTAATGAACTGCTAAAAGGAGAAGCTGAGCCCTATTTATAGGCAAACCACAAAGCCTGTGATTAATGGCCCGCCAATCAGAACCGTCGGCTTTAATTCCCACACGAATATCAAAGCCCAATAACAGGCTGACGCGTGGACTATCGCTTCGGGAAGCATCGAAGACGCGAGTCTCCAATCGCTAGCGCCGATTCGGCATTTAAAGGCATTAATGTCTGAACCCAATGAAGGACTGACGCGTGGACCGCTGCTTCGGGGAAACATCGGATAATGCGAGTCCCCAATGATCAACAATGACTTGACATTTAAAGATCCCACGAAATCTTTATGACAAGCTGCATGTAACGCTTGGGAAGTTGCACCAAATGCAGGCCCGAGAGCCGCGTCTAGGAACTGGCGTCCCTTTGCGAATTCGAAAATGGCGTTCCTTTTCATTCTAGGCAAGAGAACTGTAACCGTGTCTCTCAGAGTGATTCAAAGCTGCATCCCTTCACAGCAAAAGGGACCCATTCCGGGGGTCGCGCTTGGAAATCACATAAAAGTGGAAAGCCACGTCCTGAGACTCGTGTCCTCAACGGAGAAGGCCTATGGCATTCATAAGTATTTTGGAGCTGCGTCGACATGGTGAGATGATAATGGTGTTCCTATCATAAACTTAATATAATTTGAGATCGCACCAGGTCAAGGACACACTGCCGCGTCCTCATATCTATGCGTCAGTTTTGAGGAGCATAACACCGCGTCCTCACGGCATCCTGAATTCTGTACTTGGGCAGAGTCGCATTAGGGAGCCGCACCCAAAGCTGCGTCCTTCACGCCAACTGGACAGGTCAGAGTCGCGTTTCCCGGGACTACGTCTCCACCACAAAATCAGAACCGCGTTTGGCAAACTCAGTTCAGCTTGAGTTTATTCAGAGTCAGCCAAAGATCACAACCAAAGAGTGCAGCTAAGAAATTGGATTCATCTACAGTGGAACAATGAAGATGGAGCAAAATTTCAAGAGACTTTTATTATTTGAGCCAAAAATGATAAAAGTGATACAAACACTCTTGATGAATTGAGTGTTCTGTCCCTAAAAAAGGGGGGGAGGCTAATAATCTTGATTAGCCAAAGAACGGATTTGTTCTCGGAGGCGATGTATCTCGTGCTGACGCGCTTTCTCAGCCTCCATGAGAGCCTGGACCCGCAGCTCCTCCTCGGACAAAAATCTCCTCGCAGCCAGCTGCGCTCGTAGGGATTCCAACTTGGAGGAATGAGCAGAGAGGTTTTCTTCAACCTGCATCCTGGCAGCTTTCAGCTCTTCCAGCTTCTTCCTGGCAGTGGCAAGCTTCTGCTCATTGATTGCAATCAAGGCTTCTGCTTTAGCTATGGTGGCTCGAGCAGTGATAATAACCTGCTCTGCGCTCTGCATGACGAGTTCAGATTCCCTTGAATCGCCAATCAGCCTTTGATGGTCAGCCTGGAAATGTTGGAGATGGTGGGTCTCTTCAGCTATCCTTTCCTCCATCTCCTTTCGCTCTTGTTCCTGAGCAGCAAGAAGCCTGGTCAGGGTTGCCCGGGCCTCGTGAACTGAGCCGGCGTCTTTCAAAGACTTAAGCTCTTTCAGATCACTCCCCAACTGCTCCACCAGCAGCAGACACGCCCTAGCCTGTGAAGGACCTCCAGTATGACTGATGTTCCCGATCAATTCTCGAGAAGCACTCGGGCAAATTCGAAGGAACCGCCCCTCTGAGTCTCAGCGACGACCGCCCGTGAAGATGAAGCAGTTTGCTTGGCCTTTGGTGCCATTGCGATCAAAGATCTGATGTTAGATGAAGGAAAAGAGGACAAAGGAAGATCCTTCTCAAAACCCTAACAGATGCACACGAAGACGAAGGAGAGTCTAATGATGACTCTTGAAAGACCGTTGCCTTTATAAGCACAGTGATTCGCAAAGATACGCGGCATTTGGCTCGACGCCTAATCACTGCCTGACGCGTGGACAGTGCTATAAATGCAGCGCGAAGCTCGCACGCAAAAAGTAGATGTCCCCTCAATTCTATGGGACACGTGGCAGCGTACTCATGGCACGGATTCGCATCCAACAGTCGCGTCTTCATCTCTAAAGATGCGTCCCTTTGATGGACAACACCCTTTCAACTTGGCCAAAATCGCGTCTGCCTCATGGAGTAACAGTCGCGTTGTCATCCCTAAAGTAGTATCACCCCTGCGTCCACAGAACTGGCGTTCAGTCCTTACTTCTGCAATTCAGTTCAAAGGCACACTGGCACAAGCAGACGACTGCCCACATCTGATTTAAAGTACACCAACGACAAACTTAAAGCATCAGGGAGGTTTAGACTGTGTATCTAGACACTCCACGCGATCAGTTTTGGCGGCTTCAAAGAGTTCCACAGTACACTCGCGAAGGCCATACTCCAAACAAGATCAAGCCCGAAGCTTTGTCAGTCTAAATCATAAAAGTGAATTCAGCTAGAGTCCAAAGTATTTCGAAATCTGTCCCAGCTAACTGCGGAATATCGAAAACTTTGGAGGGGGTTCTGTAGGCTGTCTAAAGATCACTAAAAGATAAGTCATCAAAGGCAGAGTCCCAAACTCCAGACGCAGGGCGCGTCTCAGCAGCACCAAGGCGCGAGGGTCGAAACCCGCGTCTCAGCCGCACCAAGGCGCGAGGGTCGAAACTCGCGTCTCAGCAGCACCAAGGCGCGAGGGTCGAAACCCGCGTCTCAGTTGTAACCGTCCCGGTTATAGGGTCAATCACGGCCCACATAACGGGAAAAGTTAACCCCCATTATGGAGTATTTTAGGAGGCACGTACGCCCCTGAAACCTCTATAAATAGCCCCGTTGCTATGAAGAAGGGGTCAGATTTTGGAGAGAAGAACTCTGAGAGAAAAGAGAGAGTCCAACCCTTCAGAAGACTTGCTGCGTACAAGTTAATCTTTGCCTACAATCTCTTGATCGACAGAGCTGTGCTACTCCGTCCACCATCCTAAGAGAAGATCCCAGAAGTTCTCGACGTTCACCCGGTCAACGAAAACAAGATTCACTTTCCACCGCCACTTGAAGAACCCAGCACTAAATAAAGGGGAGATTCAAGACTCAACATCTTCCCTCCCTTATAGTCGGAGCATTAGTCTATTGTAATCTTTCAACTGATTCAAGGAAACTTTACATCGAATTCTTCTACTCCGTACCAAACAACTGTGATACTTGACAAGTCTTGCGGATCATGAGATTACAAACTTGATCTCATCCAACAGATCTTACCCGACCATCTGACTACCAGAGCAGTTACTGTTGGCCCAGAGGCTTTTCACTCTAGTTTTGATGATGATTAACTCATGTAGTTATGTTTACTAATAATCTTGTGATGTTTAGTTTCAGATATTTAACCAAGATATTAGTAGGTGATTAGTTTCAACAAAGGTGTTTTGGAGCTTCTCACATTGTGATTCAAGAGCCCGAGCGACAAAGTCATATCTAGCACTCGTTGGAGCCAAGCTCGTGGATCACGGTTTGGATCGAGTCGGCTTGAAGACGGAGTTCGTCAAGTAGACTTCGGTAAATATTTAGATTTTATTTTAGATCTATTGTAAAGACTAGATAGTGTGATTTGCTCAAGTTCACAACACACACACTTGTTTCATGTTTATTGGTTTTCGGTTTTTTAGTTTAACCGATCTTGATTTTCACGAATAGATAGTATCAATATAAGTTTACATGGTTTAATGTATATTAGATTTATTCTATATACATGTATGCTTCATATCTTAGACAAACTTATTTTGATATGCCTATTCATGTGTTTGGAGTAACAAAACATATTTCAGAATAATATCAAAAACATTGATATATATCTTTATATGTATATTGGAGTATATCCATATACTACATGCCTAAAAGTTGTTTAAATATCATGCTTTTGTATTTGGATGAGTTTTGAAAAAATCGGATTTCCATTTGAAAAATCTAAGTTTTAGAAAATACATTTTTTGGTTTTCGGCAAAATTTGTAAGTCGCAAATATGGTTCAAAAAGTTTGAAATTTGTGTTGAAAATTTCACACATGTTTGTATACCAATGTATTATACTGAACTTATTTTTGTGGATTTTTAGAAATTTTATGGGATTTATTCGACAAATAAAAACCAAGTTTTCAATCCCTTATTAGTCATGTTCTGACTTCTGCCTGTCGACCGGACCGGTCGACCGAGCTAGGAGTCGGTCGACCGACGTATACAGCCGTGCACGCCAGCTCTGGCTAGAGGGCCGGTCGACCGAGTCGGTCGACCGCCAGAGAGCATCTGCTCTCTGGAAAGCCCCGTTCAATCGGGTCGGTCGACCGGCAGAGAGCTCTGCTCTCTGTTCCAGGGTGCGGTCGACCGGGCCGGTCGACCGAGGCTCCAACGGTCGGATTTTTGACCGTTGGCGGTCGACCGGGCCGGTCGACCGACAGCCGTCTAGGGTGAAAAATTGCCCCAACGGCTAGTTTTTTTTAAAGGGGCTATAAATATCCCATTTGAGGGGTGTTTTGGTTAAGATTTTAAAGAACAAAAATTCATCTATTCTCTAGTGTTTTAAAAGCAAGTTTTCAAAAGAGTTTATTGGTTTTTAGAGATCATCTTTATTTGTTTTCAAGAGTTGAAAAAATCAAAGAAAAATATAGATTTGGGATATTTGCTTTGTTCTTCATTTCTATCAAATACTAAGTTGTTTTCCCCAAGTATTTTCCTTGTGATTTGTTTTCCAACATCTTGATTTTCCACACTTGAGCTATATCATTCTATCCTATCTATAGGATCTTTTATTTGTGAGAAAATTGGTTTGTGGTTGAGATATACCATCAAGTTGTAAACCCTCCTTACTTGTGTTATCCCTCTTATGTAGAGGTTGATTTTGGAGAGGTGGTTGGCTCCCTCTAGTGAGAGGTGGAGATTGGTGTTTGGCTCCCTCTAGTGAGAGGTGGAGTTTGTGGTTGAATCCCTCAAGTGTGAGGTGATTGTTTTGTATTGGCTAAGTGCCTACCCCTCTTGTGTGAGGTGGTGTTTGTTGTGGCTTTTGTAGCCTAGTCTAAGTGTAGAGGTTGTTTTGGTTGAGAGAGGAGTTGTGTACTCCATATTGTATTTACCCCAAATCCTCAGTGGAGGTTTCCTGTGTGGGAGTCCCGTATGGACAAGTGGATTGGAAATCCTTCTGTGTGAAGGCGGGGACGTAGAGCTGTGTGCTCGAACCTCGAAACATATTCGTGTGTTTGCGTTTAATCCATTATCTCTCTAACTCTCTCTCTTTACTATTGTGCCTTGCATCATTCATATTGTCATACATACATTATATGCTTGGTTGTTTGTGTGTCCCTCACTTGTGCTTAACCACGAGAGCTTCATATAGCGCCTCAACTCTTATTCAGAGGAATCAAGAGGAGTTAGTCCAGCGCCCTTCACCGGGAATTCGGCTACACTCGTTGGTTGCATTAAGTGTAGTTGCAATTAAGTTTTTAAATTCTGCATTTAGTTCATTAGATTAGCCGTACACCTATTCACCCCCTTCTAGGTGTACTTTTAGTTACAATCACTAGGCACATGGGGGCTATGAATGCAGAGCTGGACCTCAATCCTCGCCAGCCAGCACGACCCCGACAATCGTGTGCCACTCAAACAATTACAGCTGGGCGTTCCATGCAGCTACGATCGTGGGCCGATCCTGAGGCGGAAATCTCGGATGCCACAACTCAGCTCGCTATCTCTCAGTTATAAAAGTCGATCTCTTCCTCTTTTACAAGCGATTGAACTCTAGAGATTAAAACTTATAATAGAGTGTTGAAAACTCCTTATAATCTCTTTGATTTAGTGTAATTTCTTTCTCTTCGCTCCGTGATTTTTTCCTCTTCGTATTTTTCACGTAATTTTCTGGAGTTTATGTCTGGTTTACATTCTTATTCATAAATTGAGTGTAGATAAATTCCCTCAGGAATTTACCTCCACGTCCTCTTTCGTTTCCATAACACTGATGATATCTGGGGTAAGTGAATATGTAGCTCAGGCCTTCATAAGAAAACAAACCATGAAACAGTTCCCAACATGCAGAATCTAAATGTAGCAACTCCCAAATTGTTCCCTCGGACACCATATGAGATGGTCTACTCCCCAGTAATGACACTGGGGACACTTCGTGACCCAAGAGGAGCTATTGGGGCTATCGCAGCAAATCACTACCTAGTTGGTCACCAACATCCATACCCACCAATCTCAAGGCACCATAGAGAAACTCAAAGGAAAGAGTGAGCCTTTCCCTTCTGTGGTTGCTTGCAATCAAGTTGCCACGCCAAAACCAAGAGGAAGGTCCCTTGCAATCATGACAAGTGATAAAGTTACTCTGTCAAAACTAAGAGGAAGGAGAGCAGCACATCCATGAATAGGAGGAAGGAAAGAAGCACACCGTGAAATTGGATCAAATCTGAACAGGAATGAAAGAAAAAATAGGAAGATGAAACGGATACCAACTTAAGATACTCACAAGCATTCGGAGTGACGTAAGTAAAGACGATCTGAAGAGTATCACCATTATATCAATTAGATGCTGGGCACATGCTATGCACGTGTAAAAAAGCAAAGTTGATGTAAAATAAAATTTGTCTAGAGTTTTTTTGGTACTTTTCTTTATAGGCTTTTTGTTCTTATTTTAGAGAATTATAATCTTAAACTTGAAAGAAAGAAAGCTTTCATCTTCTTTTTTAGAATAAGTATCTGTAGTGGTCAGGTTTTGACCCTCGTCAAGATCGTGATACGTGTCCCACTGTATCAGAAGCATATTAAGCGAACAACAAACTGGACATACCAGTTGGACCATTGCGGGTCCAAGAAAAAAGGCTCGGACTTTGCCCCGAGTCCACACTCGACCCGAGGTCCCTCTCTGACATCCAAAACTGCCAGGTCCCTCTCCAACATCCGCAACTGTCGGGTCCCTTTCCGACCCGAAGTCCTTCTCTGTTATTCACAACTGCCAGGTCCCTCTCCGATCGGAGGTCCTTCTCCGATCACATCTATCCGGGATTATTCACCCGGATATTCAACTCGAACAGTACCATCCCACTAATCGGTAGCCCCGACTCCCATAGCAAAAGATCTTTGCGAAATTTCCCGCCTCAACGCTAGATACAGCTTTGCAGCAGGATTTCCCTATTCACAGAGTCAGTTACATCGTCAAATTATAACCATGTTCTAAATATTTCAGCGCCATCTTTTAAAGTGAGGGCAGTTATGGATAGTGGGAGATATCTTTGCATATCAATCCCAATAATCAGGCCCTATTATCTCAGCAGTTATAAAAAATCGCAACGTACAAATCATGCAGTTATGGAGATCCAAAATATTTGCGTCCTCAATCACAACACTATAGGGTATTTATGTAACTGAAGATCCATTGAGAAAGGGAGGACATCCGAGAAGTTGTAAAACACAAGAAGATCCCGTAGAGTTAATTGTAACCTTGAGACCATAGTGAATTATCTCCCCTCCTTATGGTTTTTTCTCATTTTAGGTTTTCACGTAAAACTCCTTTGTCTTTGTATGTTTGTTGTGCTGAAATCTTCAACTGCCACCGAAAACTCAAGAGACCCGTTCACTTGTGATGTAAGGTCAACTGTCCGATCAATTGTGTTAGAAAATCTCCATCATAAATTGATATTTTCATTGATATCTGAGTTCTTACACTCAACATCTCTCCCTTAAAAAAACCCAAAAAATTTTCCGCAAAAAGTCTCTACCAGATCGACTATTGCCCCAAGGAAGTGAACTATCAAAGGCTAAACATTCAAGGGAAAGACCATCAGAATCACTGGGGGCAGAACTTCATTATAAGAGTGAAAAAAATTCAGCAAGATCGAGGCACATTGACATCAAATTTCTTGTCGTTAAAGATAAACACACTGTGTTTGTTGATAGTATAAGTACCACACTTAAACATTGCAGATTCACGCACTAAAGGGCTGCCACCTAAAGTTTTCTTGGAACATATTGCTCGTGGGGGATGGCTAGACCTGATGATATCCTAGTTTACTTAGCCAAAGCACCTAGCTAATCAATAATTAGATTTGTTTATTTTTCATAGATATATATTTTTTTCCTTCTTTTCTCTTCTTTTTTTTATAAGGCATGAAAATCTTTTTTTTAAACCCTAAGTTTGTAAGTTTATAAAGTGTGCATATTTCATCAAGGTAAAGATCAAGACTAAATTACTTTCACAAATTTTCTTCCTAACCCTAAAAATCAAACAAGTCATCTTATTTTGACCAAGTGTAAAAAATCCTAATTATGATTCTCTTATTCCTTAAAATTGACTTAATTTCTTACAAAAAATATATCAAAATATTGTTCTTTTTTTCAAAAAGTTTTTAAAAGCAAAAAATTGTTAATAGTTTTTTTTAAATAATAAAAGAAAAACTTAAGTTATATTAGAACCCTCCCCACACTTATCTCATGCATTGTCCTCAATGTATGAATTAATGCATAGATGCATGAAAAAGAAGAAAGTGAAGAAAAACATTACTTTAAGGTGATGGTTCTGGTGGTGGTCTGATTGGGTCAAACGTTGCTACCCAGTCAAGATAATGTGGTGGCTCACGGAATCCACCTTTATTGACCTCTTTTATATTTACACATTTACAGTCCCTAATATGAATAGGATCATGAACTATCCTATCTTGAAACTTACCCCCTTTACATGACCAGTGTTGAAAAATCATCACGGAGTCATCATAGTCTATACCTATGTCCAACAAAAGAATGTACTTGGTGGAATGGTTAACTTGGACTCAAGAATGATAGGTTTAGGAACCAATACTAACTCGAAAAAATCAACTTTGGGTCGAGAGTTAGTTTTGGTTCAAGAATTGAGTCTAAGTCCATGAATTGATATTCACATTCTTTTCCCATCAATAGAATGTGACTATCCAAAATGGTGATTTAATTTCTAAATCTATGGGTACGGGAATAAATGTTGGCTCAAAAAATTGGTTCAAATTGGGTAAGAATACGGAGTCAATATAGATTCAAAGATGGGAACTGAATCACAAAGTTGGGGATCGAGTTCACATTCATAATCAAGTTCAATCTCATTAAAATGAAAATTTGCCAATTCGACAATGGGTTGATATTGGTCAAGTTTAAGGTTTTGTGGTGAAATTGAATCTTGGTCAAAATCTTTAAGATACCATGATTCTTAGTTTTCATCAATATGGCTAGAAGTGTCTGGAATAGTCAAAGATTAGGTAGAGAGAGTTTTCTTATTCCTACGCATATTTTCCAATCACTAAATCTTGCTTCTATCATATCGAATGGATTATTTTGGCATTGGATCATGGTTTCCATACTCTTTTCTAAGTTGGCATGATCTCCTTGAAAAATAGAGTAAGGATCTGTGATTTAAAAATTTGACGGGATTTTGAGTCTTCTAAAATTTGAATTTATCACTCAAGCTCATCTAAGGCTTCCATTCTCTTTTCCCAGTCAATTGATTATTCTAATGGTTGTTTGGGAGAAGGAGTATATGAAGCTGGATGTTGGTAAGATGGTTGACAGTATGACTCGGGGGAGTTGTATTCCCATTGATTATATGAAGAGTAGTGATGATTATTCCAGTCTTGTTTATAGTATTGGGACTGGGGCATGTATTGATTTAGATAAGACCAATCCGGCAGGTTGGTTAAAGTTATGATATGTCTGGTTGGTAATATCCGAAATAGAGGTCGGGGTGTAACATGGATTACCATTAAAATTGAAAATTTTTTTTGTTATAAGTCATATCACACAAGAATTATCACAATCAAATAAAGAAAAATAAACAAACAAAAAGAAAAAAGAAAAAAAAATCTAATCTAAGTTAGGGTAAACCTTAGACCTGATGACTCCTAACTGGTTAGGCTGTCCACGAGAGGTATATTGCAGAATCTGACCACAAGTTAATCGGCCACGTAGAGGCAAGATCAGTGGGAGGTATCCGTGCCTATCAACGAGCCTAATTATGCTAAACCTCCAACCTTTGGGGTTTCGTCTCTTAATCCCCAACCTTAGACACCGATTTGGCAAGAGTCAAATTCTAATCAGTTTTCCCCTTAGGTCAGTCTCCTATTTGAGTCTGAGATGTCCCTAAGGCCAACGTCTAGTCAGTTTTAGTTAGGCTTGGTTTAGCGAGTGTTTGGAGATGGTTTGTGGGCTAAAAAAGGTAATGACTTCCCCACCTTACCTTGTCTATAGGACAAGCCCTTAAGATTGATTGTGCAAAGTGTGCAGGATATAGAAAAATAACATTCAACAAGCAAATATCACTCAAGAATGTTTCCTAAACTATATGCTATGCATACGTGCCTTTTGCTTTAGCACTCTTCAATAATAATATAAAATATAAACGAATTAGACACGTGCCTAAATGCAAAGTCTAAACAGTTTTTAGCATTTAACAAACATCAATTTACTGTTGAGGTTAGACATATGAACAATGAGTTAAACAAGAAAATAAATAGCTGCAGAAATTTAGCTTTGCAATTCAGCCAACTTACAAAAATACAGGTTAGTAGTTCACTCAGATTGCTACTGGAATGTAGCAAATCTGAGGGCTTCTGGGCTCTACTTTCTTGAGCAGAGTTCAGGGTTACTTATATGTCCACTGCAGCAAAAATTTTCTTGATATCTATCACTGCACACTAAGAACAAAGAAGAGAGTTAACAAAAAAAATATAAACTTAAAATGAGAATTACTTACCGTCCCTCCCCGGCAACGATACCAACATTTGATTGAGTTTTTTTACTGCACATAAGAATACAGAATTTAAGAACTTAAGAATAGTATGTGCAAGTACTCAATTCTACCGCGATGCAAGTGACTGTGCGGGTCGTAATTCACAAGGAGGGACTATCGATGGTAGATTTTTAGGAAGTTCTCTTTTAAGTTACAAACAGTGGTTAAAGGTCTTCTTTTATTCTTAAAAAGAAAGAGAATTAAGTTACAGTTAAGTTAAAAAGAAAGTGGCAGATTGAAAAGGTGGAGAAAATAGAAAATAGATATATACAAAAAAATTGAAAAGAGTGATAAAAAAGTTGGGAGATTGTGGTGTTGGTGATCTAAACTAAAATTAAAAGAAAAGAAAGTTAAAACCTAAAAAACTTACTTACCTCTTTGGCGCCTACATACCTTTGACCCGTATCGACGATGTACCTTTGTTTGAAGGCAAGCGAAGTATGACAAATAGGATCTTCCTCATCCCCGATCTACACTATGAAATGAAGGGGTAAGCTACACTACCACAGAAATGGATATCCATCAAGCATAAGCCATCAACGGCACTTGCAAGGGTAAGGCAACTTTGAGGCTATCGGAGTCATTTGAATTCACAAACACAGAAGAGGGAAGTAAACAAAAATAAGAATAGAAAAGAAAAGAAAACTTCGATTCGATTCAAATAAAAATGAAAGAAAAGATTACTTACACCGGTGTCATGCTAAGTACAAGCTTGTTCTCATTCCTCCATGAAAATCTCCTCTCCCCTCAGTTATATAAAGAAAATAAAAATTACATAAAAGAAAACTAAAAACCTAAGTTACAAATTACAGAATAGACTAACTTCTACTCTCTGCTTGGTCGCCCCTTGTACTCTCTGAAAACCCAGTATTTATAGGCAAAAACCCAACGGAGAGGAGCGTACGAAGATAGAGGGAGCAAATGCTCCCCCAACTGAATCAACAAAGCCGCGAAAACGCGGCTTTGGCTGCATTTTTGCGGCCTGGGTGTGGCCAGGTGGCCACACCCGGAGGGTACAGCTCCTGGATTTGCGATCTCCCTTTATCTGGTTCTAGATTTCTCATTTTAGCTCCTGAATTTGACAAAATGGTCTTTGATCTTTGACTTTAACCTATTGATTTGTAAAGATTTATTCAAATCGATTTTCGTTTAATTTTATCTTCTCCGATTTGCCTTGATCTGCCCTTATCTTCTAATTTTGAATTAATTTTGAATTAAATTAGAATTTTGATGGGCTTTTGGGCTCTTTTCTCTTCCCTTTCCTTAGCAATGGGCCTGCATGTAAATTAGACAACAAATAGGATTAAAAACAGAGTTTATTATATAATAAGTATGAGAATGTGACAATAATTATGTAGTATCAACGACTGATCAGACATGTGTTTTGTTTGTGGTCTTTTGAGATCACGAAGTATTATTTTGTGATCTTTGTGATCACCAAGTTGTAATTGCTCTTTGTTTTTGTGCTTGGCTTTGTGCCTTCCCTCTTATGTAGAGGTGTGAGAGTTGAAGTTGTGTACTTTTAATTTGTATTATTGTAATTTCTCAGTGGAGGTTCCTTTATGGAAGATCCTTAGTGGATAGTGAAACCTTCTGTGTGAAGGCGGGGACGTAGAGCGGCGGCTCGAACCTCGAAATATATCTTGGTGTTTGCGTTTGGATCTTTCTCTCTCAGCTCTCAACTCTTTATATCCTGCATTGTTATTCTTGCTCATATCTATACATGCTTAATATTATTTGTGTGCTCACACTTGTGTTTAATTAAGAGAGCTATTGAAGCACCTCAACTCGTAGTTTAAAGGAATCGTGAGGAGAAGTTCTAGAGCCCTTTATAGGGAATTCGACTTCACTCTTGGTTACACGTTGTGTGTTAGCATTTAGTATTAATTCTGCATTATTTGTCATGAGATTAGCACTACACCTATTCACCCCCCTTTAAGCGTACTTTCACAACACGTAAGCCATAATAAGATTATAGGTTCAAATGAGTCAGCTAGTTAATTCACACAGTGAGAGACCCGAGGGTACTTTGCCTAGTCAATCATTAGAAAACCCAAGAAATTCTATCCAAGTTCATTTGGTTGAGGATCAACAGTTTAATCAATGTAATGTTGTTCATATATTGAGGTCAGGCAAGAAAGTTGATAACAATGTGTCAATGCCATCCAATCTTATTCAGCACAATCACACACATGCATCGAGTTCATCTAGTTCCAATCCATCCACATCTGATGAGTCTGAAAAAGACAAGCCAGCCAGGTGCATAAGCCTATAATACCATTTCCAAATAGACTGAAGAACAACAATTAGAATGCACACATGGATAAAATAATTGAGATCTTCACAAGTGAAGATAAATATGCCACTTCTTGATGCAATCCAACAAGTCTTATCTTATGCAAAATTTCTTAAGGGCACATGCACCAAGAAGAGAAAGATTGATGTACCCAAGAAAGTCTTCTTAGCGACTAACATTAGTGAGTTACTGTCGAGTTCGATCCCTATCAAGTACAAGGATCCAGGTTGTCCCACCATTGCCTGTATTATAGGACAAGCTGAGATTAGTCATGCACTTTTTGACTTGGAAGCAAGTATCAACTTGCTCCCTTTCTCAGTTTATTAATAACTTGGGTTGGGCGATCTTAGTCTAACTCGAGTTACCATCCAACTAGCTGACCGGTCAGTGAAAGTTCCCAAGAGAGAAATTAATGACATCCTTATCCAGGTCGGGGGAGTTTATCTACCATGTTGATTTCATAGTTCTTGAGACACAACTTGTGCCCAATCCTAAAGCTCAAACTCCCTTTATCCTAGAGCGCTCATTCCTTGCTACTACAAATGCTATTATCAATTGTAGGAATAGGTCCATGAGGTTAATATTTGAAGACATTACTAGAGAAGTCAATGTCTTCAACCTAGGAAAACAACCTCGTGATGTTGAGGATCAAACATTTGAAGTCAGCCTCATTAAGAACTTGACAAGCGAACATAGAAAAGAATTGGAATTAGAAACTAATTATGACTTCAAGTTAGAGTCTAAAGACTTTAACCTCGATCAGATTGTTGAGTTTGCTGTGAATTGGGCATCAAACCCTATTTCACCAAATATGGAGCCAATAAACTTGACTCCTCCTTCCAGTGAGCCTTTCCCTTCCTTAGAGTTGAAAGCCTTACCGACGTATTTCAAGCACGTCTATCTAGGCGAACAAGAGATTTTTTCCGTCATAATTGCATCTCATTTGACTGACATGCAAGAAGAGCATCTTAAGATAATTCTTAAGAAATATAGGAAAGCCATTGGTTAGACTTTGACTGACATAAAGGGATTGAGTCCAGTCATAGTTCAACATCGCATTCATCTCAATGAAGAAGCTGAAAGTATACCTAGAGGGGGTTGAATAGGTGTAAGGCTAATCTAATGTACAATAATGCGGAATTAAAAACTTAATGCAACACACTTAGTGTAACCAATGAGTGTAGCCGAATTCTCGGTGAAGGGCTCTGGACTAACTCCTCTTGATTCCTCTAAATAAGAGTTGAGGTGCTATGTAAAGCTCTCTTGGTTAAACACAAGTATGGCACACACAAACAAACACAAGCATGTATATGATATGATAATATGAATCAATACACAATGTAAGAGAGAGCTAGAGAAAGTGGATCAAACGCAAACACCAATATATGTTTCGAGGTTCGAGCACACAGCTCTACGTCCCCGCCTTCACACAGAAGGATTTCCACTAACTCGTCCACACAGGACTTCCCACACAGGGAACCTCCACTGAGGATTTGGGCTAAATACAATCGGGAGTGCACAACTCCTCTCTCAATCAATACAACCTCTCACTAGAGGCAAGGCACAAAATAAATCACCTCTACACTTAAAGGGATAGGCACTTAGCCAACAACAAATCAATCACCTCACACTTGAGGGATTCCAACACAATCTCCACTTCTCACCAGAGGGAGCCAAATACCACTTCCACTATCACCTCACACTTGAGGGATTCAACTCAATCACCTCTCATTAGAGGGATATCACAATCAATGGAAGGTTTACAACTTGGTGGTCTATCTCAACCACAAACCAAATCTTAGTAAAACAAAGATCCTATAGATAGGATGGAATGATAAGCTCAAGTGTGAGAAATAAAGAGTTTGGAAATTAAAATCACAAAGAAAAACTCTTGGAAAACTTCTAGAATTGATATAAAAATGAAGATCAAAAATAATCCCAAAGACTTTCTTTTTCTTTGAATTTTCCAACCCTTTAAAACAAATAAAGATCAAATCTTTAAGCTTAAAAACTCTTTGAAAAACTTGTATTAAAACATTTATAAATGGGAGAAATTTTGCTCTTGAAATTCTTATTGAAAACCAACTTCAAATGGGGTATTTATACCCTCATTTCAAATCTGCCTGTTGGCAGCTAAAAAAGGGCCAGAATGCCCTTCCGGTCGACCGACCAACGGTCAAATTTTTAACCGTTGAGCCCTCCGGTCGACCGTGCCAGATCCAGAGAGCAGCTGTTCTCTGGTCGGTCGATCGCCCGGTCGATCGAGCTAGAAACAGAGAGCAGACTCTCTGCCCGGTCGACCAGAGGCTTTTCCAGAGAGCAGAGCTCTCTGGCGGTCGACCGACCCGGTCGACCAGCCTCCCCAGCCTGGCTGCGTGCACGCTCTGTGCACGTCGGTCGACCGGCCCGGTCGACCGCTCACTATTACGGTCGACCGGCAGCTAGCCAGTCCAGCTAATATGGGTCTTAAAAACTTGAGTTTTTATTATCAATAAAATCCCATAAAATGACATAAATTCCACAAAAATCAGTTCATGTTATATCTTTGAAATACGAACATGTTTGAGTAAAAATCAAATCATGTTACAAACATTTTGAACCATTTTTGTGACATGAAAAATTTGCCTTAAACCAAATTCTATATTTTCAAAAATAGAATTTTTGAAATGGAAATCCGATTTTTCCAAAACACATGTAAATACAAAAAAATGATATTTAAACAATTTTGAAGCATATAGTATATGGATAGAATCTAATAAACACGAAAGGTATTATATCTATGTTTTTGACATTAAATCCAAAAATAGGTTTTGTTTAAATACAAAACACCAAACTCATGAAGTAGACTATCAAAATAAGTTTTTCTAAATAGATGAAGCATATATGTATATAGATCAAATCTAATATACATTAAATCATGTAAACTTGTTTTGATTCTATCTCATGAAAACCAAGATCGGTTAAACCGAAAACCAAAAACCAAAACATGAAACGTGTGTGTGTTGTGAACTTGAGCATATCACACTATCAAATCTTCACAATGGATCTAAACTAAATCTTAACTAACGAAGCCTTCTTGTAGAACGCCGTCTCTAAGTTGACTCGATCCAAATGCGATCCAAACGGATCCAACCGAGTGCTAGATGTGAACTTGACGCTCGAGCTCTTGAATCACCATGTGAAAGCTCCAAAATACCTTTGTTGAAGTTAATCACCTACTAATATCTTGGTTAAATATCTGAAACTAATATCACAAGATTATTACTAAACTTTAATTACATGAGTTAATCATCATCAAAACTAGAGTGGAAGGCCTCTGGGCCAACAAAATGACACCGAAGAGAGACCCGCAGCGTAGGTTAGCGCTATAATGTAAGAGATTATTCATGTTGAAAATTTGAAACTCTTAGACAATAGGATAATCTATCTCATTTCTGATAGCCGATGGGTCAGTCCTGTCCATGCGGTTCCAAAAAAAACTGGTTTCACCGTGGTGAAAAATGAGAATAAAGATTTAGTTCAAACTCGACTTCCCATGAAAATTCGAGTTTGCATCGACTATAAGAAGCTTAATGTAGCAAATCATAAGGACCATTTTTCGCTTTCCTTCATTGACCAAATACTTGAACGTTTAGCTGGTTACGAGTATTACTGTTTCTTGGACGGTTAATCGGGGTATATTCAGATTCTCATTGCTCAGGATGACCAAGAAAAGACCACGTTCACATGTCCATTTGGGACATTTGCTTATCGTTGATGCTTTTCGGCTTGTACAATGCCCTAACAATGTTTCAATGTTACATGTTGAGTCTTTTCTCTGATATGATGGAACAATTTTCAGAAATATTCATGGACGATTTCTCCGTTTATGGAGACACATTCGATCAATGTCTTCACCATCTCGAACTCGTCCTCCAACGTTGTGCCAAGAAACATCTGACATTAACTTGGGAGAAATGCCACTTCATGGTAAGACATGGAATTATCTGGGGTCATGAAATTTCTAAGAATGAAATTGAAGTGGATAAAGTCAAGATTGAGGTCATAGCTAAGCTCTCGGTGCCTAAATGTATTAAGGATATCTGATCCTTATTTGAACACGCCAGTTTTTATCATAAGTTCATTAAGGACTTTAGCATAATTGCTAGACCCTTAACTAACATTTTAGCTAAGGACGTATTCTTTACTTTCAATTGTGGATGTCTTAATGTTTGGGAGAAACTAAAAAATGAGCTTATTTCTACACCAATTATTTCTGCACCGGATTGGTCAGGTCATTTGAGATCATGTGCGATACTTCAGATTTTGCTATAGGCGCTATCTTTGGATAACGCATTGATAACAAGCAGTACATGATTTACTACTCAAGTAGAACTCTCAATAATGCGCAATTGAACTACACTACAATCGAGAAAAAATTCTTGGTTGTAGTATTTGCATTAGAGAAATTTTGTCTCTACCTACTTGGGTCTAAAATCACCATTTTCACTGATTATTCTGTGCTAAGATACCTTATGGCGAAGAAAGATGTTAAGGCCCGACTAATTCATTGAATCTTACTTCTTCAAGAATTTGATCTCGAGATTGAGATAAGAAAGGCGTAGAAAATGTCGTTGCTGACCATCTCTCGCGCATCCCAAACTTACCATGCAATGAATTACCCATCAATAATAACTTTCCTGATGAACAACTCTTGGTTGCCTTTAGGGAGCCTTGGTTCGCTGACATAGTAAACTACCCAGTCACGAACCAAACTCCATCTCATTGGTCTAAACAAAATGTCTACCGGTTCTTATCTCAAGTCTGGTATTTCTTCTGGGAGGAACCATATCTTTTCAAGTATTGTTCCGACCAAATCACTAGGAGATGCATTCCCAATAAGGAGATTAAGAGTGTTTTGTCTTTTGTCACGAGCTTGCATGCGGTGGACATTTTGGTCCCCACAAAACTGCTGAAAAGTGCTATAAAGTGGGTTCTATTGGTCCACTTTGTTCAAAGATGTCTTTGAGCTTTGCAAGACGTGTCCTAGTGGCCAAATGGTAGGAAGGATCTCAAAGCAAAACATGATGCCCCTTAGCCCAATTCTAGAAATAGAACTCTTTGATGTTTGAGGCATCGACTTTATGGGTCCATTTCCTAATTCATTTGGGAACCAGTACATATTGGATGCTGTGGACTATGTATCAAAGTGGGTAGAAGCCATTCCAAACAAAACTAATGACAACAAAGTTGTCATCAAGTTTTTGAAAGAGAATATCTTCTCACGCTTCGGACCCTCGTGCTATCATCGGTGATAATAGCACCCACTTTTGCAATAGATCCTTCGAAGCTCTTATGCGAAAGTATGTCATAACTCACAAATTATCCACACCATATCATCCTCAGACTAGTGGGTAGGTAGAGTTCTCCAACAGACAAATTAAGCATATTTTGGAGAAGACCATGAATAAAAATAGGAAGCACTGGTCCACCAAACTGGTAGATGCCTCATGAGCCTACAAGACTGTTTTCAAGACAATTTTAGGGATGTCTCCATATAGGCTAGTCTTTGAAAAGGCTTGCCACCTACCTGTTGAGTTAAAACACCGAGCTTTATGGGCTATCAGACAACTAAATTTTGATTTAGACAAGGCGGTGACCTTCAAAAATTGCAAATTTCCGAACTTGAGGAGTTGAGAAATGAGGCCTATGAGAATACTAAAATAACAAAAAGTAGGGTTAAGATTTTTCATGATAAGGTTATCAGGAGAAAAACTTTTGTCTCCGGAGAAAAATCTTACTCTATAATTCTAGGCTTCATGTTTTTTCAGGGAAGTTGAAATCGAGATGGATTGGGCCATTCATTATAAAGACCGTGTTTTCAGATAGTACTGTAGAGATCAGTGACATCAAGAATGAGAATGACTTTAAGGCAAATGGTCAACATCTTAAACTTTTTTGGAATCGGTTCCGGTAAACGAAACGACTATGGGTCTATTCGACCTAGTGTATCGGTAACTTTACTGCTTTTACATTTCATTTTATGCATCTATTCATTTCTTTCGTACATTGGGGACACTGCATGAGATAGGTGTAGGAAAGGGTTCTAATATGACTAATATAACTTTAAAAAAATAAAAAACTTTTTGGAAAGAGAACAATATTTTGCCATATTTTTTTAAGAAATTAAGACAATTTCAAGGAATAGGAGAATCATAATTAGGATTTCTTATACTTGATCAAAATAAGATTATTTGTTTGATTTCTAGGCTTAGAAATTTGAAAAAGTAATTTAGTCTTGATTTTTACCTTAATGAAATATGCATACTCTATACACTTACACACTTAGAGTTCAAAAATAAAGATTCTTATGCCTTAATATATATATATATATATATATATATATGAAAAATAAATAAATCTAATTATTGATTAGCTAGTTGCTTTGGCCTAAGCAACCTTGGTATTTATGCAAAAATTAATTAGATAAGTTTGAATATATATATATATATATATATATATATATATATATATATATATATATATATATATATATATATATATATATATATCAAAAATTCCTCCAATTAAGCTGGGTATTTGTGCTTCATAAAGCATAAGTATTTACATCTAAAAGTGATACATTTTATAAATAAAAATTCTTAGTTTTATGGCCTTATTTGCTTGAGTTCTTAAGTCCTTAGGGCGCTTTCTTATCGGTACCCTAAAACCATCCGGTTTGGATGTCACCGACTAAAGCTCGTTACATGGGCAGATTAGAAGTCTCTAATAGAACTAAGGAATAATATCGTCAAAAATATAAAAAATATATAATAAGGCATAAAAGTTAGAGTTAAAGAACCCTTAGTCAAAATTTCACGGTCAAGAAGGTGGATATGACTTAGGTAAAGTAATAGATTAGATGAGAAATACAGTTTGACTCCTTACCTTGTTGATAATAAGTTTTTAAATAGAGACTAAGTTTAGGAATGAAAATTTTGATTTTCATATAACTTATAGATTATTTGAACTCTTACAATAAAACTTCAAATATTTTTTCTCTTTTCAAAATGCTTTTCGAAAATACTAACACTTTGTTTCTCTTTCTTTATGGATTTTATGGGTGTAATCCACTGAAAACCCTTGCGAGATAAAACTCGTCCTCTATGGGTAAACTAGAGGTTTAATGACTTGTTGCATATGCTAAGTGCAACCGTGATTCCTACGAAAATCGATAGTTAATTTTGTTTTGCTTGAGTACAGCAAAAGATAGGTATGGGAGTGTGATTGGTCATTGATATTGCATATTTGTTGTCATATTTCTCATATTTATGTTATAATAAACTCTACTTTTATTCTTATTTTTGTGTAAATAATGTGCAGGCCTTTACCAAGGGAGAAGGAAGAGCAAACAAGCCCAAAACCCCATCTAAATTCTGATTTAATTCATAATTAATTCAAATCAAGGATCAGAACAAATCAGGGCAAATCAGGGAAAAGATAAAACCAATTGAAAAATCAGTTAAATCAGATCTTTACAAATCAAGTTGGTTAAAACTGAAGATCAAAGGAGATTTCGTCAACTCAAAGTGAAAATCCCATCAGATAAAAGGGATAAGGACCAAATCAGAGACCCGCTCCCCCTGGATGTGGCCAAGGCCGCGGATCCGCGACCTTGTTAAGAGATAAGGGGGAGCGTTTGCTCCCCAACACTACCCCTCTCTGCTCATACCGCTCCCCCACGCTCCCCCTCTCTGCTCGTACCTTCCCCTTTAGTTTTTCCCTATAAAATACTAAGAAAATTGAAGAGTAGGATTAATTTCTTGCTTTATTTTAAGGTTTAGGATCATTGTTAGATAGTTTATGAGAAGTTGTATCTCAGTTTTTATTTTAAAGTTCAGTCCAACAACAAGTAAGAGAGAGAGAGGGGAAAAGAGTGTAATTTACCGTTGAAGTG
The DNA here is from genome assembly GCA_038442645.1 of Agave tequilana. Lineage (NCBI taxonomy): Eukaryota > Viridiplantae > Streptophyta > Magnoliopsida > Asparagales > Asparagaceae > Agave > Agave tequilana. Next base: position 86,570 of record JAVJIF010009223.1, on the reverse strand, counting down.
ACAATCAAAAAAGATTTACCTTACTTAACTCTACTCAATCTTACTGGTATGTTTATGTTTTAAATTCATTCTATTATTTGTTTTTTCTTCATAATAAATAGTTAATTCTCTTCCTTCTGGTCTTACTGATCTCTCCTCTCTAGTTTTGATCTTGATCAATTTTCATGAAAAAGACTCAATTGAATCATTTTAATGCCTAACTTTAAGCCTTGCTTCTTGCGAGTGTTCTTAAAGACATATGAGGATGGAATTGATTTTTGAACTTACTCTTGAAGTTAATCTTTAAAAAAGCACTTGTTTTTATTCCTTAAAAAAGAACTTTTTTTTATTCCATGCTTTCTTAATTGCTTTGATGGTTTAACATTTAACTCAAAAAATGATTTTAAAACTGAAGTTCGATTTCTAAAAAACTATCTTATTTGTTTTACTTGATCTCTCTTAAGTACAAAATTAAACTTTTGCCTATGATCTCATTGAAACACTTAAACTTTCAAGAGAAAAATTTAGAGTTGAAGAAAAATTAGTGAGCTCGGATCTCTTTTAATTAAATACAAACAAACATCACTCTCAAAGTCTTCTTTAAAATCATCTTTTTCAAAACTTATTCTAAATCTTCAATTTTTTTGAATCCTCTCTCTTTACTCCCATCTTCTTTTTATCTAAAAATAACACTAACACTGAAACTTGTTTTTCTCAAAATACCGAAACGCTTGTATCGCATCTCTCCTCGTGGACACGACCCGTTAGCCCTAAGTTATAAGGTACTTTAATTTGCAATCACACCTGACATTACTCATTTCTCAACCTTGACCCTGACGCAGAGTAATTCACGGGTCAACAAGCGCAGTCAGACCGCCGTGGGGGTTAGAAGGGAGCAGGGAGCTCTCCCGGGGTCGAGGGCAGAGCCCCTGAATTTTTTTTGGTATCGACCTTTTTGCGTATCTCGTTTTGTTCATCCTCGCGATGAGTTTTGTGAGAATTGATTGAGAAATATGACATTTTGTGAGGACTGCGATCATGATCACATCACAATCCTCACAAAACCTAAAAAATAAGGTATTTTGTGAGGACTACGACTATGGTCGTAGTCCTCTTTCAGTCATCTTTTAGGACGTGAGGTCATAGTCACAGTCCTCTTTTAGAACTGCGAGGTCGTAATGCTCATAAAGACTCAAATATAAGACATTTTTGTGAATACTGCGATTATGATCACAGTCTTAATAAAGATGACTGCAATCATGGTCAGAATCATATAAAGGCTCAGAAACATGATATTTTTGCGAGGACTGCGACCACATAAATAGTGTATTTTATGAGAACCGCAACATGATTGCAATCTTCAGAAATATGGCTGCGATCATTTTGTGAGGACTGTTGTCATAGTCGCAGTCTTCAAAAATAAGGTATTTTTATGAGAACTGTGTTCATATTCATAATCCTTTATACTGTGATTATTTTGTTAGTACAGCGATTATAGTCCCAGTCCTTAGAAATAAGACATTTTTAAATTGATCCGCTTTTGAAGTGATTACTTAGAAACATTTTCGTCTTTTGCCGTTGATAAGTGCTTTAGCGTTTGACATGTGGGTGCACATCTTGCTTTAAAAAAGGAGTTGGCTGAAGCGAACAAAATTATGTAGTTAAGTTTTTTTCCTAATTACAGTTCGATATAGGAGGTGTAGCGAAATGCCCCATATATTTTTAATATATTTAATTTAACTTTTAACTTTTAATATTTAATATTTACTATTTTTAGAATTTATTAACATTTTTGATATTTTGAAATCACCAAAAAGTTAATTTTGTGACCAATTTTTCCACTTACTACTTACAATTATGACAAACAAGCACCGTAAAACACAATACACTTTTCATTTATAATTTTACACTATCAACTAAATATCGTAAAACTTATTTGTATGTAGTTCACTTAGGGCATGTTTGTTTTGAGCTGCAACTCGTAAAATTACAAGTCGTAAAACCTCTTTTCTATTTTCTGTTGTTTTTTTTGCTACAAAACAACTTGAAAATTGATCACCTTCATCTTTTCACTTGCGTTGCTACAGTTAATTTTGTGGACATGTAAATCTCACTTTTACACTCACATTTTCCTACAGTTAATTTTGTAGTCATGTAAATCTCACTTGTAGTACACTTGCGGTCCAAAGCAGTTACTTAATAATTAATATATAGTTTAATATTACATATTTAATATTTTTAATATTTTAATAGTACTTAATTTTTATTTTATTTTTTATTTTTAATCTGTCATTTTTATTATTTATAATATTGTTTTACTATTTAATATTTATTATTTTAATTAATATTGTTTAATATGGTTATTATTTATTAATATTTTATACAAAATGTTTTAATATTTTATTATTATTTTAATATTTTGTTAATAAATAATATTATGTTTTAATATAAAATTACTATATATTTAATTTTATTACTTTTATAATATAAATAATAACTTTATTCATTATAATATATTTTATTATTATATTATTATTTTACTATATTTATTATTATCAATATTTTACTATATTTATTATTATCATATTTTTTTTAATTTTATAATATTACATTAAAATTATAATAAAATTAAATTTTATAGTAATACTTTATAATTTTTTATAATATTATAATATTATAATAGTATTTTATTAGTTTTCTTTAGATTTTATTAACATTTATATTTTATTAGTATTCTTGAATTTTTTAATATTCTTTAAAATTTCTTAAAATTTTATAATTATTTGTTTAATTAATATTTTATTATATTTTATATTTATAATAAGATTTTATTGATAATATTATTGTAAATAAGATATTAAATTATTAATATTTTATCTCTAATTTATTAATAAAATTTTTCTATTCAATAATAAATTTAATTTAATAATTTTTATAATATTTAAATCACTGCTACAGTTAATTTTGTGGTCTATTTTTTCACTTACACTTTTACATTACTAACTAAATACTATAAAACACAATATATTTCACACTTATATTTTTACATTACCAACCAAACACCACACAATATACTTTCTCACTTACACTTTCACATTACCTGTCAAATACTGTAAAATACAATATAGTTTTACTACTACAGTTCACTTTTCCCATTCTCATTTTTCAACTCACTATTTATGACCACTTGTAGCAAACAAATAGACTCTTGCAATTGTAAAAAATTTATCACTTACGACTTATAACTTAGGACAATCAAGTGGGTCCTAAGTTTGAATTATTAGCCAACTTTTACTGATAATTAAGAATTTAATGTCATTCATCGCTGGACCGCAATTGCCAATTGGGAACTCGTGAGCCCTCGTAAAAAGCGTCGGTCCAAAATTTTCGGACCTTTCCTCGCTCTTTCTCTCTCCTCTCCTCTGTCAAATAATAAACAAACTCAAAAATATTTTTAAAAAAGAAACATAATTTATCGTTCCTCTCTCTCTCCTCCTCCGCTCTTTGCTTTCGCCCTCACATGAATTGTCGTTTCTCGCTCGCCCCCCGATCCCTCTCCGTCGACCTCAGAACGCTCCCCAGGCCTGCGAATCGCTGCTCCGTCGTCGGTCTCTAGGGTTTCTGGCCACCGCCACTCGCTTGCTCGGGTCTCGGTGATCATTTTGGGCCTCGGATCTGCGCTAATAGTCCGGGATTGAGCTTGGAGGGAAACGAGTTCTTCTAATTTTGTTTTTATTCGAGATTTGAGGCTATCTCGAGGGTTTATGGTTTTGTTCGTCGTGGACGGCGTAATTTGGTGGGGACTCTGACCTCTGAGTTATTGGTTCGAGAGATTTGGGACAAACTGGAAGTAAGTGCAACTTTATATGACGCTTTTTTTGCATGAAATAATGTAGATTTTGAGCCGTTATTATGCTTGGAAGTGGAAAGTTTACTGTTCGCTCACTTCGACAAATCGAGATTTTGTTTATTCTGGGGTTCTAGTTTAGATTTGAGGATCTCGATCATGAAATGGAGCTGAAGACAACTGCCAGAGGGCTATTATTTATTTATTCATATTTTTGCTTCAAAAGGAGGTGATTTGAAAAATAAGTTATCTAATGTGAAGAATTGAGTTTATTTTAGGTGTTTAAGGCTGTAGTTTGTAGTTTTGGTGATTTTGCTGCTTCAATCATGCAATTTTGCTAAAAGTAACATAATTCATGGTGGTTCGATCATGAAAGGCCTTGGCTTTTTCTCGAGGTTATGAAAAGATGAGCAATTTCGGAATTTTGAGATAATTCAGAAGGAACATTGTTTTCAGATGTTGGGACTACTGGAACTTCATCATTTCATGTATAAATTTTGGTGTGTTTTTTTCAAACTGCTTGTGTTGTGGGTTGGCTTTGAGTTGATTCTAGACCTTCTATTGTGAATTATAGTATCTTACTAGGTTTATTACAGTAGAGGACGAGTTTTGGAAGTCAAAGGGGTTTTATGCAGCTCAGGTGGAATTTGGACCTAGAATGCTCGAGAATTAATCTAATTTTTTCCGAGAGCTCACATAAAATACTCCCCTTGTTTCCTCTATTCCGCATTACCTAGTTTCAAACAATGTAATCAAGCATGCCGCTTTTTGTTCTATTTTTGGGGTTTGATTTGTTTTTGCTAAAACTCCTTTTACTTTTGAATTAATTTCAGGTCTATCAAATTTGGAGATGTTGGATTGTTGAGATCTTAATGTTCTCAGAGACTCCGCCTTTCTACTACACAAGGCGGAGTCAGTCCGAGGAAGAAAGATGATTGAGCAGTTTACCAACTTTGTAATACGGCCTCCTAGGTTTGTGCCTTAATCTCTATCCTTAATGATTTGACTTGCCCTTCTGGTTACTTATTTAGTTCTGTGATGTAATTCCCCATTTCTTATTCCGGATCATGGTAATCATATTTAGCCCCTTTCTGTTGATAACACTGAACTGGTTGTATATTTATGTGTTATTTAGTTTTGATATGTGCATACATGGCTTTATATTTATATAATGAGTTGTCAGTATAAAATGTTTGCTGTGTAACCATGTCCTGCCCTGCTGTTCTAGTTCTTAATTCCAATGTGTATGCATTAATAAGTTATCCTGAGGACCTACAGTTTCACGTATCAATTAGCTCCATGATAACAGAACAGATTAGGAAAGTTAAAATTTTCTCCGTTACATTTGATTCTCTACCTCTGTTTCTTGTCTATCTATACACATCTGGAAAACAGATCGACCAAAACCTATGGAGTACATGTACTTCTACTAGACCACATACTTGACCTATGTTTTAGAGTGATTACCGCATGCATAGTTTACAAATCTTTATTTTTTTATATTCAGTGATCATAAATGTTGTAGATCCCAACCAGCAGCGTGGATGTTGGTGGATTCAATGATGTAACATAATTGTATTTGTGCCTAATTTGGTAATCTTTATATGTACGTATTGTTGGCCCAGAGGCCCTTCACTCTAGTTTTGATGATGATTAACTCATGTAGTTATAGTTTACTAATAGTCTTGTGATATTTAGTTTCAGATATTTGATCAAGATATTAGTAGGTGATTAGCTTCAACAAAGGTGTTTTGGAGCTTTCACATGTAGATTTAAGAGCTCGGGCGTCAAGATCGCATCTAGTACTCGGTTGGAGTCAAGCTCGGTGGATCGTGTTTGGATCGAGTCGGCTTGGAGACAAAGAAGACTTCAGTTTGTGTTTAGTTTAGTGTTTAGATCTTGTGAAAGATTAGATAGTGTTAATATGCTCAAGTTCACAACTTCACATACACACAAGTTTTAAGTTTTTTGTTTTGGTTTTAGGTTTAACCGATTTTGGATTTCATGTCAAAAACATATATATATATCTTATATATATTAGATTCTATCCATATACAACATGCTTCAAAGTTGTTTCAATATCATGTTTTTGTATTTACATGAGTTTTGGAGAAAATGGTTTTCCATGTCAAAAATCCAAGTTTTGGAAAATATCGGTTTTGTGTTTAAGCCAAATTTCAATATCACAAAAATAGTTCAAATTGTTTATAATATATGTTGAATTTTGGTCACACATATTTGTTATTCAAAGATCTTAAAAGAATTTATTTTTGTAGAATTTATGTGTATTTTATGAGATTTTTTTAGAAGATAAAAAGACAAGTTTTTAGTCCCTATAACAGTTTGACCTGGCCTTCTACCGGTTGACCGATGCAGAAGTCGGTCTACCGGTCCGGTCACCGACGTGCACAAACGTGCACGGCAGCAGTGGCTGGTGGGCGGTCGACCGAAAGGTCATTTCTGACCTTTCCTGGCTGCCAACGGGCAGAATTTTGGCGGGTTATAAATACCCATCTTCTTGAGCTGTTTTAGCTAAGTTTTTAGAAGAGAAAATTTTTCATCTTTACAAATGTTTTAACAGAAAGTTTTTAAAAGAGTTTTGGGCTTAAAGATTTGATCTTTATTTGTTTTAAAGTGTTGGAAAATTCAAAGAAAAGAGTCTTTTGGGAATTGGTTTTTGGTCTTAATTTCAATATCTATTTGGAGATTTTCCCAAGTGTTTTTCTTTGTTCCAAACACTTTATTTTCTCACACTTGAGCTATCATATCTATCCTATCTATTAGAATCTTATTTTGTGAGGAAAATTGGTTTATGGTTGTGGAAACTACCAAGTGTTGTAACCTTCTTTACTTTGTGATATCCCTCTAGTGAGAGGTGATTGTGGAGGTTGTGTTGATATCCCTCTAGTGAGAGGTGATTGTGGAGGTCGTGTTGGTATCCCTCTAAGTATAGAGGTGATTGAGGTTGTTGTTTGGCTTTGAGCCTTATCCCTTTATTGAGAGGTTGATTGTTGTTTGGCTAAGTGCCTATCCCTCTAAGTGTAGAGGTGATTGTTGTTGGTCGAGAGAGGAGTTGTGTACTCCAAGTTTGTATTATCCAAATCCTCAGTGGAGGTTCCCTGTGTGGGAAGTCCTGTGTGGACGATTTAGTGAAAATCCTTCTGTGTGAAGGCGGGGACGTAGAGCAGTGGCTCGAACCTCGAAACATATCTTGTTTGCGATTGATTCACTATCTCTAACTCTCTCTTATATTGTGCCTTGCATTATTTCATATTGTTTATATCATTCTTATATGCTTGGTATTGTTTGTGTGCCTCACTTGTGTTGAACTAAGAGAGCTTTACATAGCACCTCAACTCTTATTTAGAAGAATTTAGAGGAGATAGTTCAGAGCCCTTCACCGGGAATTTGACTACACTCTTTGGTTACACTAAGTGTGTTGCAATTTGTTTTTAATTTCACATCATTTGTCATTAGATTAGCCTTACACCTATTCACCCCCCTCTAGGTGTACTTTTAATTGGTATTAGAGCCTACGCTCCTGATATTAGGTTTAACCACCTAGGAGAGATCTTGGTTAGCTAATCTAGTATTTGCATTTGCACACTTATTTGTTTAGACAGACTCATGGATTACCTTGCCCCTCCCATGTTTGATGTTTCTAACATCGATATGTGAAAGTTTAAGATGAGTATGTACCTAAAACCCCATGAATGCATGTTTACCTTGCTACTACCAAGAAATCCTATCTTGGTGATAACAAGCATATAAAGGCCAATGCACAAGCCCTAGAGGCACTTAGAAATACACTAAACAAAGATTATCTTTCTATGGTTTCTCATTGTGATTCCACCTTTGCAATGTGGAACACCTTGACCTCTCCAAAGCTTCAAGCGCCAAACATTGTGGAGAAGGAATCTAGTGGAGATGAGTCCGACCAACATTGCTACATGGTCTAAGGGTATGACTCCCTTGAGGTAAACTCGGACACCCATCTAGATGATTGTACTAGTTCTTGTAATGATGATTATGTTGATGCCGATGCATTAAATGAAGAACTATCTCTTGTTTGTGAAAATCTATTAGAAAATAACAACTCTTGAAAAAGAAAACCTTTAAATTAAATAAAGAAAATAAGGATTTGTTTTCGAAACTTAATATTGCTTTGCAAGAGAGGGATGAGATTTCAAATGAAAGAGACTCATTGAAATCCCAACTTGATCTTGCCCTAAATGAAAATAAAATCTTAAAAAGTAAAAATGATTATGATGAAGTTTTAAAGAAAAATGAAGTTCTATCTTCAAAACTTGTTTTTGTTTTAAAAGAAAATGATTCTTTGAAAAACAAAATTATTTCTATTTCAAAGGAATTGGATTTAATTTCTAATGAAAATAAATCTTTGAAAAATGATTTGTCTTCACATGTTTGCCATGCTAGTGTAGCCTCACCTTCTAGTGTATCTATAGCATGCTCCACCTCTTCTTCTATTATTGCAAATGATATATGTGCTTTAAAGAAGAGTGTTGATTGTTTGGCTCTACTTTGAGCCAATGTGCCATGAACCACATACGGTTGGAATCCATGTTTCACAAGAAACATGCTCCTCATATGCATGCACACAAGCCACGACATACACATGCTTCTCACGTTCCTACACATGACACTAAGTATGCTCATGTGTACACATGTACACATTGTGGACGTAAGGGCCACATTGCAAAGTTTTGTTATGATAGAGTACATAATGTAAATTTTGAAAATAGATTTGTTTGGGTTAGGAAAGGTACTACCCCATGGACCCAATAAAGTATGGGTACCAAAAGTCACTCCTATTTTATTTGATGTAGATGTGGGCTCTCACATGACGTGAGATGTATTGGTGCCTTGAGGTGAATACGTTCTGAGCTAAACGGTGACAATTTTGGATGCATCACTTTCAAGGGGAATTTGGTGATAGGACCACCATGTTTTGGAGATATAGAGATGAGCCCTCTTGGTTTTGGTAACTATCTCTAACTCCTATTTAGTTTATATGCTTTCATTATTGATTTTTAACATGTTTTAATTTTTTGATTATTATGTTAAATGCCATGATAATTAGACTTGTGACATACATGTATAGTAATTGAGATACACCCATGTTCATATGGATCCATATTTTGTGTTCTCACTATAGTTTAACTATTGTGTATATCGTAACTATAAGACGTATGCATTTACTCAATGATCATATTGGTTTATATGTTGTTTTATGCTTCATTTTTGATTACATGTTTAAATGTAACCTTCATTAAAACTTGTGTATATACTTGTATAACTAGTGAGCCACAAATTGATTATTATATGTTTGTGCTTAATTGCTCATATGTACCCATTAGATGTACTAATATAGACTAGTTTTGATGATTCATGCATTTCAAACTTGTATTCTCATTTTGTACATGTTTTCATATGTTTAGCTTCATGTATATGCTAATTTTTTCAAAACTTTAAGATATACATGTATACCCTTGAGTCATTTGCGTTTCATGCAAAATTTCTTTATGAACTCAATTGTGTTTGGATATGTATGTATACTTCTAGTTTAGACATAACATACATATGCCTTGAAGTATGAGTTATTTTTATGAAAATTAAATTTTATGTTTTTCATGTTTATAAAGGAATTTCATATTGAGCTTAATTGCCTATTCCCATGATTTTGTTGATTACATGGTTCCTACAAACACATTATTTTTGTTTACTCATGATTTCTATTTCATGAGCATATATGTGCTTTATAGACCTTGAGTGTCGATGATCGTGTGACTTACATGCTTTTCATGAAAATATTCATGTTTTATTCCTTGCTTGAAGGATTTCGTACTAGTTTTCATATATTATCTTTAAACTAGTCATTATTCTTCAATTGGTAGAGTTTCAAACATATTAAATTATTTTCAATTCCTATTTTTGAAAATCCCTACCATCCAAGGGCGGACGGATGGACGACCATGCCTTGTGAGCCTCATTGAAAATCTTTTTAACATGTGCATGAAAGGGAGGTATTATGAGTTATACATTTAATCTTCATCATATTTTTCAATTGGTATCTCAATTGATAATTTTTTTTGTATACTCATATTTTGTTTTTCAATATATGTATGCTTCAAACTTTAAATAGTATCAATTTCGATTGGTATTTACATTTTCATACATATATGTGATTTGATTGTGCTTACTCATATCTTTATATTTTAAAGCACAAATTATGTTTATGCTAAGCTTGTTTTACTCCTTAATGTCAATTATTTTTCAATTGGTATCTTATACAAGCTTATGCACTGTTTTTGTTGGTATTTCATAAAGGGGGAGAAAATTCATGTTTTATCTTTCAATTGGTATCTTTCAATCGATTTTATTCTCAATTAATATCTTACTCCTATTCTTTATGATGAAAAATACTTTGTTTTGGTATATGCTAACATTTTCAATATTGGTATCATGTTTCATTTTAAATTGGTATCTATATTGATATGAGTTATGCTTACCTAAATCAATTTGGTTTTTTACTTTTATTGGTATCAAAAATTTACAAGACATTTTTTTGGTATCAAGTTACTTTGAAATTAATTGTTACTTTCATTTGGTATCAAGATTTCCAATACATATATCTTTCAATCGGTATAAAAAAACATACAATGTTTCACTTTCTATTGAAATCAAGATTTCTAAGACATTTTAAATTGGTATCAAGATATTTTCAATTGGTATCTTTTAGTATCTTAAAGTTTTTTGTTTACTTTCAATTGGTATCTTCAAAATGTTTTGTTTATTTTCAATTGGTATTATAAATTGGTATCATGATGTTTCGATGTATAACTTTATGATAAATTGATATATATTTCAATTGGTATCATAATTTTTGATTTGTATTGCTTATATGCAAGGGAAGCTTAACATCTTCTCTTTATATAGATTCATGTTGAGTGTATTTCATATTGAAGTGATTGACCTTTCTTTGGTATGTAGTACACGTGTGTAGTAGGAGCTTCACATCTCCTTTTATACATTGTATATTATGCTTTATGTGGTTAGGGTTTAGTCATTTCTTTCCATATAAATGCATGTATGCAGGGGGAGTTAACTTCACGTCTCTCCTCTTCATGAATGTATATCGCATATGTCTCTTTATTTTGATTTGTTAAAAGGAGGAGAAGATTTTTTTTAAAGTTTGTTTTTGCCCCTTTGTTGAAGATTGATAGAAAGGGGGAGAATGATTTTGAGTTTATATGCATGCTTAGAAACTGAGTTTATGCATGTTCTATGATTTATGTTTATACAAAAAGAAAGGAATTTGGAGTTTCATATATGCATATAAGTATTTGATGAGTTTTCTATATGTATGATTACTTACAATTGGTATCATATATGCATGTTTATTTTTGCAATTGGTATCAGAACATATAGTTGTATTGAGCATTCATTGCATATCTTTATGTTTATTGCTATGCATGAGTTAAGGGGGAGCTTCTATGAAGCTTAACTTTAATCCATGCATATATAACTCCATGAGTTTTGTCATCATCAAAAAGAGGGAGATTGTTGGCCCAGAGGCCCTTCACTCTAGTTTTGATGATGATTAACTCATGTAGTTATAGTTTACTAATAATCTTGTGATATTTAGTTTCAGATATTTGATTAAGATATTAGTAGGTGATTAGCTTCAACTAAGGTGTTTTGGAGCTTTCACATGTAGATTCAAGAGCTCGGGCGTCAAGATCACATCTAGTACTCGGTTGGAGTCAAGCTCAGTTGATCGTGTTTGGATCGAGTCGGCTTGGAGACAAGAAGACTTCGGCTTGTTTTTTAGTTTAGTGTTTAGATCTTATCTAAAGATTAGATAGTGTTGATATGCTCAAGTTCACATGCACACACAAGTTTTAAGTTTATTGGTTTTGGTTTTTCAGTTTAACCGATTTTGGATTTCATGTCAAAAACATAGATATATATATATATCTCTTATATGTATATTGGATTCTATCCATATACCACATGCTTCAAAGTTGTTTCAATATCATGTTTTTGTATTTACATGAGTTTTGGAGAAAACGATTTTCCATGTCAAAAATTCAAGTTTTGAAAAATACCAATTTTGTGTTTAAGCCAAATTTCAATATCACAAAAATAGTTCAAATTGTTTATAATATGTGTTGAATTTTGGTCACACATATTTGTTATTCAAAGATCTTAAAATAACTTATTTTTGTGGAATTTGTGTATTTTATGGGATTTTTTTAGAAGGTAAAAAGACAAGTTTTTAGTCTCTATAACAATTTGACCTGGCCTTCTGCCGGTCGATCGGCCGGTCGACCAATGCAGAAGTTGGTCGACCGACGTGCACAAACGTGCACGGCAGCAGTGGCTGGTGGGCAGGTCGCGGTCGACCGGGTCGGTCGACCGCTAGAGAGCTTTGTTATCTGAAAATGGCCCCGGTCGACCGGTAGAGAGCTGCTGCTCTCTGTATCCAGTCGCGGTCGATCGGGAGGTCGACCGGTGGCTCAATTGTCATAAAAATGACCGTTGGCCGGTCGACTGAGCGGTCGACCGAAAGGTCATTTCTGACCTTTCCTGGCTGCCAACGGCAGAATTTTGGTGGGTTATAAATACCCATCCTCTTGAGCTGTTTTAGGTAAGTTTTTAGAAGAGAAAATTTCCTATCTTTACAAGTGTTTTAACAGAAAGTTTTTAAAAGAGTTTTGAGCTTAAAGATTTGATCTTTATTTGTTTTAAAGTGTTGAAAAATTCAAAGAAAAGAGAGAGTCTTTTGGGAATTAGTTTTTGGTCTTGATTTTAATATCTATTTGGAGATTTTCCCAAGTATTTTTCTTTGTTCCAAACACTTTATTTTCTCACACTTGAGCTATCATGTCATTCTATCTATTAGGATTTTGTTTTGTGAGGAAAATTGGTTTGTGGTTGTGGAAACCACCAAGTATTGTAACCTTTTTTACTTTGTGATATCCCTCTAGTGAGAGGTGATTGTGAAAGTTGTGTTGATACCCCTCTAGTGAGAGGTGATTGTGGAGGTCGTGTTGGTATCCCTCTAAGTGTAGAGGTGATTGAGGTTGTTGGTTGGCTTTGAGCCTTATCCCTCTATTGAGAGGTTGATTGTTGTTTGACTAAGTGTCTATCCCTCTAAGTGTAGAGGAGATTGTTGTTTGTTGAGAGAGGAGTTGTGTACTCCAAGTTTGTATTACCCAAATCCTCAGTGTAGGTTCCCTGTGTGGGAAGTCTTGTGTGGACGATATAGTGGAAATCCTTCTGTGTGAAGGCGGGGACGTAGAGCAGTGGCTCGAACCTCGAAACATATTTTGTTGTTTGCGATTGATCCACTATCTCTAACTCTCTCTCTCTCTCTTATATTGTGCCTTGCATTATTTCATATTGTTTATATCATTCTTATATGCTTGGTATTGTTTGTGTGCCTCACTTGTGTTGAACCAAGAGAGCTTTACATAGCACCTCAACTCTTATTTAGAGGAATTTAGAGGAGATAGCCAGAGCCCTTCACCGGAATTCGGCTACACTCTTTGGTTACACTAAGTGTGTTGCAATTTGTTTTTAATTCCGTATCATTTGTCATTAGATTAGCCTTACACCTATTCACCCCTCTCTAGGTGTACTTTCACTTATGTAGCGGGGGTGAGCCTCTGATGCATGTATCTACTTTTGTTATCCTATTTTTATTGTTTATTTAAAGAACTAATTTCATATTTAAAATTTGAACAATTATAAAGACCGACTTTTTCTTGCCGATCATCAGTGGCTGCTGTTTTTGATGCCTGAAGGTTTCATGTTTTGCGAGCGAAGATAGTGTTCAGTGATATCACTATTAGTGTGTGAGAGCTTTTATTAAAGTTTGAATGTTTTTGATACATTTCTTAGCAACTTTTGCGCATTTCTCTTTGCAGAAATGTTTTCAACTCTAGCGCTTAATGTTGCATTAATAACTGTCAGTTTCTATATGAAGTTATTATGTATAATATTATCAGTTAACTGCTTTGTGTTCTCATTTAATATTAAACCTTGAACATCAGCTGTCATCCCTCCTGTTATTGGGAGCACTCCCACTGTTATACATGATTATACGTTTTCAACTATTTGGCCACTGTTTGATATGGTGACGTGCAGGGCAGAGTATAATCCAGACCAGTATTTATGGGAACCAGAGTTCACTCTTGCAGGCAGAAAATATAAACGCCACGATTTGGAGGCAAGTACGGAGATCAATTGTCGAGTTTTCTTCTGTCTTTTACAATTTTATGATAAAATAGCATCTATTCTCCCTGTATTTGCTTACTTGCCAAAAACTTTATTTTCAAACTTAACAGCTCACAAATGGAAGAGGTCATACCTTGCAGTGCAGTCATTATGTTCCCTCTGTTGTCCCAGAAAACACTGCTCTCCCCTGTGTTATTTACTGCCATGGAAATAGGTCAGTCATTTTTCTTGACATCCTTGCTTCCCATATTATTCATTTTAAATGCACTATGGGAAAGAAGCTCTTTATGGTTGAACCTGTTTTTTTGGGAAATAATATGTAAATAGCACGCTGAAATTGTTCCCTTGAACCTCCCAACACCCCCCCCCCCCCCCCCCCCCCCCCCCCCCCCCCACAAAAAAAAAAAAAAAAAAAAAAAAACGCGCGCGCGCGTGCACACACACACATAGAGAGAGAGAGAGAGAGAGAGAGAGCAAAACACGCGCTCACACAAAAGAAAAGAAAAGAAAGAAGAAAATCTTTTCCTTCCTATCTGTCTACTTGGTCCTATGTGTTGGCAAGAGGACATGAGGTTGGTTCTGTGGGAGATCATCGTGTTCCGCATTGATCTAAGTGTTTCTTTTCATTTCTTCAGAAACTTATGGGTGTCTTTTTTTTCTGTGAAAAAATTCAGTGGCTGTAGAGCGGATGCAAATGAGGCAGCTGTCATCCTTCTTCCTTCAAACATTACTGTTTTTGCTCTTGACTTCTCAGGCTCTGGTCTGTCTGGTGGTGATTATGTCAGCCTTGGGTGGCACGAGGTACTTGAGTTTGTTTTTTTGGGCCTTCCAGTGTTTGACATGCTGAAATTCTGTGAACTTCTGGTAATATAATATTCCTGATGATGTACATGTCAGAAAGATGATCTCAAATCTGTGGTCTCTTATTTGCGGAGCAGTAAACAAGTTTCCTGCATAGGGCTATGGGGGCGATCCATGGGCGCTGTCACGAGGTACCTAAAATGGATGGAATTCACTGGAGTTCAAGTTGTTTACCTCTTATTTTGTTAATCATGCTCCCAGATTAAATAATCTTAATTATCTTATATGATGTTTCATTTTATGATTATTTCACGGTTTGGGTGTCTATTTTCCATGATAGTCTTTCTGTCTGAAATCGCTTGCCCATTTTTTCTCAACTTGTTTATGGTGATGCTGGTTGTGTTAGTTATGTCATAGATTTATGGATCATTTATATGCTTGGAGATTGTGGAGATAAGGCCTTTCTTTTTCTTTTTTGAAAGGTTAAGAAGGAATGGCCTTATCCTAGTGTAACATTTCCATATTTTTGGAAAAAGAAGGCCTCGACTAATAAGTCGTTGAATGGTAATAAATGGAACTAGCGTCCATAGGAGTGACATGAATCTGGTTGATGGGAAGTCTATAGCCCATTGATGGGGACATCTCTCCAGAATTGTGATTTTACACCAGGAAGCGTCGTCGTTCTCTTTCAGTTTGGTTTGATTAGGGCTGGAGAATTCAAGCTACATTAGGTTGTTCATTTTATTTTAGTTTTTTTCTTTTATTGTAATTTATATTTATTTATTTGGTAGTTTCTTTAGTCCCATATCGATTATAATGAGATATCTCCGTTGATGTAGGCCTCTTTAAGGCCAAGACTGGTATTGTTATTTTTAGTTTTGGAATGAATAAAATTTGCTTTTAAAGCTTTGTAGCCTGTATGTTTTGGGTGAGAAACCCTAGGGAGAGAATTCCGCCTGGTTCCCTATCATATTAGTAGCGAAAGAATCTCATGAGACGATTCTTCCTGAAGTGGCTCCTATTATCACGGATTTTGCTGATGTGTTTCCTAACGATATCCCAGATCAACTGCCACCGATGCGAAACACTCAACATGCAATTGATCTAGCTCCGGGTGCCACTTTACTCAACTTGCTGCACTGTAGGATGAACTCGATGGAACATGCCGAATTCCATAGACAAGTTGAAGAGTTGTCGAGTAGAGCGTTCATACGAGAGTTTGAGCCCTTGCGCGGTCCCCGCACTGTTAACGTTGAAAAAAGATGGGACATGGCGAATGTGATTGGATACCCGTGCTATCAATAAAATAACGGTAAAATACCGTTTTCCAATTCTCAGGTTGGATGATATGTTTGACATGATGTCCAGTGCCACTATCTTTTCAAAAATAGATTTGAAGAGTGATTACCACCAGATTCGAATTCGCTCGGGAGATGAATGGAAAACAGCTTTTAAAACGAAGGATGGGCTGCATGAGTGGATGGTCACGCTGTTTGGCTTCTCTAATGCTCGAAGCAATTTATGAGAATGATGACATGCGACCCTTTATCGGAAAGTTCGTAGTCGTATATTTTGATGGCATCCTCATTTATAACAAATCAACGGAGCAACATTTGGACCACCTCACGCAGGTCTGGGTCATTTTGAGAAAGGAGAGTTTATATGCCAACCCTAAGAAATGTACCTTTCTCACAGACCAAGTCATTTTCTTAAGAGTGGTTGTTTCTTCACAAGGTATCTCTGCAGATCCCGATAAAATTAAGGCTATCGTGGAATGGTCAGAACCATGCAACATTCGAGAAGTGAGGAGTTTTCATGGGTTAGCCACTTTTTACAGACGTTTTATTCGGAATTTTAGTACCATTATGGCCCCGATTATCGATTGTTTGAAAAAGAGAGAATTTGAATGGACTAAAGCTGCTGCTAAGGCGTTTCAAGAAATCAAAGAGAGAAGCTCATGTTATGAGGCTTTCAGATTTCACGAAAGTTTTTGAAATTACTTGTGATGCCTCAGGCATTAGGATGGTGGTGTTTTGAGTCAGGAAAAACATCCCGTTGCTTATTTTAGCGAAAAGTTAAATGATGCTCGACAACGGTACTCCACCTACGATAAGGAGTTCTATGCGGTAGTGCAAGCTCTGCATTACTAGCGCCATTACTTGTTACCGCAAGAATTCGTCATTTATTCAGATCATGAAGCCCTTAAACATCTCAACTCCCAAAAGAAGTTGAATTCGAGGTATTGTAGGTGGGTAGAGTTTCTTCAAGATTACACCTACGTCCTCAAGCATAAGGCTGGGGTAGAAAATAGGGTCGCTGATGCACTTAGCCGTCGTCGCGCCTTACTTTCTGCCATGAGTACTGAAGTGGTTGGTTTTGAGAAGATCAAAGGCACTTATGAGTTATGTCCTGATTTTGGAAATATATACACTGTCTTAAGGGATAGTTTGACTCATGAGATTGATGGTTTTCTTTTACAAGACGGATATTTATTCTGCTTTCTTTTGTTGTGTATCCCTCGCACCTCATTGAGAGAATTTCTGGTATGGGAATTACATGCTAGGGGACTTGCTGGACACTTCAGGCGAAATAAATAATTGAAGCTGAAAAACATCATTTTTATTGGTCGAGCTTAAAAAGAGATGTTGCAAGGCTTATTGGTCAATGTCGTACATGTCAACTCGCAAAGCAATGGAAACAAAACACTGGTCTCTATACTCCCCTACCAGTTTCAAATTGTTCTTGGCAAGATGTCAATATGAATTTTGTGCTGGATTTTACCAAAAATTGCAAGAAAGTATGATTTCATACTTGTTGTGGTGGACCGTTTTCCCAAGATGGCCCATTTTTTGCCATGTTCCAAAACGTCAGATGCATCTCGGGTTGCTACGATCTACTTTGATGAGGTTGTTAGGCTACATGGGTTGCCCAAAACAATTGTCTCAGACAGGGACGTTAAGTTCACGAGTTACTTTTGAAAAACTCTGTGGCATAAAATGGGAACTGAACTTCAGTTTTCTACTGCTTTTCACCCATAAATTGATGGACAAACTGAAGTAGTCAATAGGAGTCTCGATGTCTAGTGGGTGAAAATCTTAGAACTGGGATCTTGTATTACCTACCGCTGAGTTTGCATATAACAGTTCTATCAATAAAATCATAGGAATGAGTCCATTTATAGTGCATGGTTATCAACCTAGGCAACCCATAGACTTAATTCCCATGGCACCCCATCATAATAGGATGTCTGAGTCAGCTACATCATTTGCATCACATATTCATGACTTGCATAAGGAGATCAGCAATCAAATTTAGAAAAATAATGCAAACTATAAAGCTTATGCAAATTTGCACAGGAAAGCACATGAGTTTAACGTAGGAAACTACGTGATGGTTCGGATTCGACCGGAATGGTATGCTTCTGGTACCGTGAAAAAATTGCATGCACGTAGTGCGGGACCATTTAAAATTTTAAAGAAAATTAATTCAAATGCATATGTAGTAGAGCTTCTACCGGATTTTGGCATTATCCCTCTTTTAATATTGAAGACTGATTGCTTATAAAGGGCCAATTTTTTCCCTGATGATATTTTATTAGATGAGCCTCCCCATGAGCCAATTCTTGAGAGACCTTTATTACCTCCACTTCCCCAAATACAATCCACTCAAATGGGAGAACAAATTGATGAAATTATTAGTGATCAGATTGTCTCTACTAGAGATGGTGGTTATCATAGATTTTTGGTTCGTTGGAAAGGGGATTACCTGATTCTGATAACACTTGGATTGCTCGAGAGGAACTCCAATGAGTGGACTCTGATTGTCTGGAGCACTATAAGAGCCGAGGCGGTTCACATTCGATAGAGTCGAGTTTTCTCCAACCCCGGGGGAATGATGGGGATATCTCTCCAGGATTGCGATTCTACACCAGGAGCCGTCGTCGTGCTCTTTCAGTTTGGTTCGATTAGGGCTGGAGAATTCAAGCTAAATTAGGCTATTCATTTTATTTTTTTTTATTTTATTGTAATTTTTATTTACTTATTTGGTAGTTTCTTTTAGTCCCATATCGATTGTAATGGGATATCTCCGTTGATGTAGGCCTATTTAAGGCCAAGACTGGTATTGTTATTTTCAATTTTGGAATGAATAAAATTTGCTTTTAAAGCTTTGTAGCCTGTGTCTTTTGGGTGAGAAACCTTAGGGAGAGAATCCCGCCCGGTTCCCCATCACCCATTGTAGGCAGACCAACCAATGTTCAACCCATCTTTGGCAACAGGCTGATAGTCAGAGGTAGAATACTAAAACCGTAGGATATTTCAGAGATTTTTTGGTTAATTGGGCAGGTGATAGATCTCCCTGCCGGGATGGTATTGGGGGTTGTTTGGAGCCCTAAATCAGATTCTTCTTTCTCTCACAAAGAAAATATATACAGCTAAAAAGATACTAATCTATATCATCTAGATCAAATTCTCCGCCGAAGTGTTTTTCAATGTTAACCTCTGTAATTTTGTTTTGCAAAATATAATTGTCTGTATTAGGTTGTGTTCTTTGAGTCATAGAGTGTTTGGCAATTAAGAAACATGTTCGAAAAATCAGTGTATGATACTGTTCAAATGGATGAGTGGCAATATAGTAAGAGACAGGATAAGATATGAGGGTATCCATGAGAGGTTAGAGGCAGCTTCCATGGAGCATAAAATGATGAGGGACGATTGAGATGGTTTGGGCTTGTGCAATGGAGACTGGTAATGTGCAGGTTGGGATGAGCAATAGGAGGTGAGGGAGGTTGGTCTAATGAGCAAGGATGGAGGCAATTAAAAAGGACAAGGTAGTTATTAATGTAACTAGGGAGATTACCCTCAGCAGAGCTCAATGGTAAAAAAAATTTATGTAGCCGACCCCAAAAGTTTGGAATAAAGGCAAGTGGTTGTGTTTCTTATAATTTGTTGTGTTTCTTGTTAGCTTGATAGTTTGGAGGATCTTGTGGTTGTTTCTTCGCGCTAATCTTTACTTGAGTTATGAATGTTATGTTCGTGAATATGATCACTTTTACAGTCATGCTTCGATGTCATTTAGTGTTTCAATCTGATTAAGTGTCCTTTCAGTTGGAATAGTATCATAATGTCATTTGGTGTTTCCTTGGCATTGATGCCTACTCTTGTGAATACACAGCCTTCTTTATGGAGCAGAAGACCCTTCAATTGCTGGCATGGTGATGGACAGTGCTTTCTCTAACTTATTTAATCTTATGATGGAGCTTGTGGATGTTTACAAGATCCGACTTCCTAGATTTACGGTACAGCTTGTCCATTTTCTTGGTTTAGTTTATTTAGGCAAATGATATTGATTGAAATGATAAGGTAAATTAATTATCAACTACAATATTCTTCTGTAAGTGATTTAAATATATGTATAAAATACCATTTTGGAACATGTTAAGTTTAAAAAAAAATACCATTTGGAAAATGTACATTTACCGATTAACACTTCTGAAAAAAATGAGTCTTTTCTGTGAATAGATTATATTATTTTGTAAGCAGGTCTATTTATATTTCAATGTTTTGATAACATCTTTGAAAATATCTGTAAATTAGGTCAAAATGGGTGTACAGTACATGCGGCGAATCATTCAGAAGAAGGCTAAATTTGACATTATGGATCTTAATATTGTACAGGTTTGGTTCTCTTGCACATGTGCATTTTTCTATTGGTGAACAGTCTTCTATGATATTTTCATTTTATTATCTTTTTTATCAATTAGAAAACTACATATGAAGAAAATGAGGACAAGAATCTTTCTTTGTTTGCATCCCCCTCCATGCTCTCTCTCTCTCTCTCTCTCTCTCTCTCAAAACACACACTCTTGCGCGCGTGCACAAAATGTTTGTTGAACATTTTGTTCTCCAGAACCTTCTTGTGCCTAGTTTCTATGATTTTTGCTTTAGAGAATCGCTTTTGAGGAAGCACCCCTTTGAAAGCAGCAGTTAGGAATGTCATCCTTCCTTTTTGTTCCATTCCTTCTGATGAAAGGTAACTTTCATATATAAAGCTTTGTTGTTCAATCATATTCTTTCTATCTCCTCTCCCGCAGATGCGGAGCCAATAAAACTCAGTAAATTATATACTGGTGACTATCCCTCTCTACCTAGTCCGAACTTGTCAAATTCAACCTGATCTCAAGCTGAGCTCAAGTAACCCTGTCTAGTCACTACTCCATCGTACTTGTGCCAATCACATTCCTTTTCTAGAACTTACGACATAATTTCTGTAGAGACCCTACCATGCGTTTTTCGTAAATAAGTAAAATCATATAAATCATTTTTCTTCTCTCTTAATTGTTCGGTGAACCGTGTGGAGCACTTTAATAAATGAATTATCTCCTTTGGCAGATGTACCTAGCATAAAACCAAATTGATGTCCATAAGCCATTGTTTCTTTTCTTAGACATTGTTATTGCTCTTTCATATAGTTCCATTATATGGTTCATTAATTTGTTTCATGACAATTTGTGCAACTTTTTCATGTATTCTTATAAGTAGATAGTGTTTATAGTGCTTCTATCTATGCATCACGCATTATCTTACTCTTCATGATTTTACTTAGCTATAATAAACCCTTGGTTCCCAAAGGTTTTCAAACCTCAATAAGAATTATCAATTCCTAATGCACTCCTTGTTTCCATTTTAACTATCTTAACTTTCCAAGCCTAGTTCTTTTCAAAATATGTATAGTTCCTAGGTGAATTTACACATCTTAATCTAAGTTTTCTCTTATGTGAACCCTTATTAAACAGCTTATGAAAATGAATACCATGTTTTTTAGTTTCTTTGTCGTTTACTAAGGCCCATTGTCTCACTTTTAATATATTCCACATAATGCTAGTTTCTTCGTGTATATTCTGCTTCTCTAATCAGTCTATCTGCAAAGAATATCAAGTTTTCACCAATCAACTTCCATTATTTTGTTGTTGGTCTCTTCTTAGTCCTACTTATTCTTTTCCACTTCCTAATGCCATCGTCTAGTAGCACCGGTCTATTTTGTGTGAGCAAGCACTTTCCTGTCTGTAATGTTTTGCATGCTACCCTATCTATCCTCCTTGCAAGGAAAAAGTCTATTGATGACAATCTAATCCACTTCTAACAGATTAAATTTATCTCAGTTTAAATGATCTGTTTGGCATATTTGCTATCATAAGGCCACTTAACATCACTAAATCCAAAATCACATTTCCATTTCTTTACACCATATTCTTTCGCAATCTCCAACATCCAGTATCCTCGACAAACGCTAAATTTTACTGGTGGCTTTGCCTATCCATTGGTGGTCTCAGACCTTTTTGTTACGTGACTGTTTGTAATTCTAAAAGTACCTTATTTTTTTTTAAAATGCCATCCCCATGGTTTTAATTTCCGTGACTTCCTTCAACTGGCATTTTGTGCTCTCATCAACTTAAAAAATTCAACTCTAGGAAATGACCACAGGGCTTTAACTTAGACTGAATGCCCAACAGGAGTGCTAATTGATCTCCCTGGAATAGTTGATGGTGGTCATGGATTCATGAATACAGTCTTGAAGTTGTTGGGGCCAAGGCAAAACCTGCCTTACAGTTGAAGAAGGTTCACTGTAATTTATCCTATAAGTATACTGCATAAAAATATCATTTTATTTTTTCCCGTCATCTTGTAGCATGGCCCAAACCATCTGTCACTAAACTTTATTTGACATGCTTTGTTACTCTGTGTGTTGGCAGTTTGCACCGAAGTCCTTTATTCCAGCATTATTTGGACATGCTACAGAAGACATATTTGTTCAGCCTCATCACTCGGATATAGTATATAAAGCATATGCGGTAAGTAAGCATTATCTACTTTGTTTTGTATGTGATTGATGAGCATGGTCATGTGACCTGCACCCTGCGCAGATATAGTTTTCTTTGACAGATTTTGTCATAGTGGCTGAAATTGTAGTTAAATATGCTTCTTGCTATTAAAGCAATCTTTGGATTATTTTGCAGGGAGATAAGAATATAATTAAGTTTGAGGGCGACCATAATTCGCCGAGACCACAGTTCTATTATGATTCTGTTTCAATCTTTTTTTACAATGTCCTTCGCCCTCCTCCTATTTCTTTGCCAACTCCAAACAAGGTAGAGAAGTACTATGATTTGGGAGATCTGCGAGTTGGTCGTGGTGCAGATGAGGTGATTTTTAAACCCTTTTTATTGATCTTTTATCTTTTTTTTTTTTTTTTTGGGTGTGAGCGCGCTCACACACGCACCCATGCGGGCATACATCAATACTTGAATGTGAGGCGTGTCAACTGCCCACCCTAACCCTTTGCCATGCTAGCCAGGCTTGGGGGCAGTTGATGTTAGTTTTCTTGTTATTGTGTTACTTTTTTTGGTGGGAGGGGTGTTGTAGAACATCATTGGACTGAATGGCTGGGAACTGATCTATTTGGTTAATTCCATTCATATGTTACAATTCAATTCATGTAGACAGTTGACAGACTGGTTATGGAGATGCTAATATGTGAAATTGGCATGGCTTGTTTACAGAGTTTGTTGTATGACATCATTGCTGATATCCGAGCAGCTGGTAACAATGCAGCAAGCTCATCATCAGCTCCTCCTGGCATTCCACTTAGTTCAGGCAAGATCTCTGAGAATTACAACATTGTTTTATTGTCATCTTCAGTTGTCTTTGTCTGAACTTCTTTGATATCTCCCTTTTCTAGATATATGCCAAAGGAGCATCTTTAAACTGATGCATAGGCCTCACTCATGTGGGTCCCAGATGTCAATGAAGTGGCATTCCCTTTGGTGTTGTCAGAAATGTGCATGTAAATTATTGCTTGTTCCTTCCTGACAGGTTGGTTGCTTTGTAGGTTCCAGCGTAAAATCAGTAGTTGAGTTGCTAGCTGAAAGTGTATCTAGTATGTCGATGAAAGACGAAGTCGTAAGTTATTTGACACCCACATATTTGACTCCCACATTTTCTACCTTGCTTACAAGTCAATTCTCAAATTATCATGGTTATACATGCAGAATTTTCTACTTGATGAAGCTAATATTGACGTGGTTGAGAATGCTTCTGAAAGTTCATATTCACAGGTGATCATTCTAGGTCTAAGAAAATTATTTTATTTGTTGGTGCAATCATGCTAGCATCAACATTATGGCATGTTATACTTGCTAAAATTATCTTATTTTCCTCGCTTGATTGTTGTGCGATGATTGGCTACAGTTGTGCCTGACTCTTTTTTAAGCTTCTTTAATACTTATGAATTCATGTGCCGAAATCTGGTTGTAGTAATGGAAAGTTTGCAGCTGCTTCTTATTTTATGAATTCATGTGCCAAAATCTAGTTGCAGGAGTAGAAACAGTTTGCCGTCTCCAAGTTGGTTGTACAATTTTATAGTTGAACTGACACATATCCAGGGGATTTTTGTGATTATTAATTCATGTACCAAAAGCTAGTTTCCAAGAACAGTAATGAATGTAGATAAAGAATAGTGAATTTTGCCAGATAACATTAAGAAATTATTAGCCTACCCAATTCCTTATCCTTGTCTCAATATCCCCGCACAAGGAGATAATTACAAAAGAAATGGATGTGTGTGGAGATGTAAACTTCAACATTACTTGCGGGTTTGTCTGTCTTTGGTTTTTGAATTATGCTGCTTGGCAAGAAAAAAGATGCATGTATGTCCACCCATACCATATGGAAAGTTTCCTAACAGAGACAAAACAAAACAAACCATAAAACAGAAGCAGTGAAGTACAACTCTAAGTTCTGTGTTTTCCATAGGTTTACTTTTATCTGTAGGAGTCATGTCATTTTTAAGTTAAATAGAGAGGATAAGAGAAGATTAAAAAAAAATGCCCTACTTGTCGAACATCTCTGTGATTTTTACCGAAGAATAGTGGTATCCAGACCATTGGTCCAGAGGCCCAGCCTGTGATTAATTCTGTTCCCCCTACTACCTGAAGTATTTGATTGGTGGGAGGGTTAGCAATTTTGTTGCATAAACTAACTTTTTCACTGTGTTTACCTCCAACTTTGGACATACACAGAGCTAAACATGACAATCGTGTCAACTTTCATTTATAATTTTATGTTACTTCCTATCCAGGATAAAGCCAATGGGCATAAAGATGTGCAGAATCAGGAATGCTGCTCCCATTCAAGCTCGAACAGGGAGAGCTGGGGAAGGTGTTCCTCTCTAGGTGGAGGGAGTGAGGAGTCAACCTCAGCTGAAGTACCAGGAGTTTCTGACAGCAAAGAACAGGTTTCCTCTTGCCTCGTGACTCATGAAGCTTTTTTCAGCTCCTGAGAAACGAGGGGTTTTCCCAACTGTTTCCTTCTGTGTAACCTTTCTTATAACACCTATTGTCAGCTAGACTAGTGAGTTCCTCAACTGCATTACCAGTTTGTACCCTCAGATTTCTAGTGGATTTTTCCCATGCACCCCAGTGTCCTTGCTAGTATGCTGCTATTGTGCCCGTCTTCACTCTTGTTCCACACTCAAACCCTTTGCGTAGATTAATTTTCGAGACGATTATGGTGGGTCCTACTACTCGCCTGCCAACAGTATTTGCATTATGCTAAGCCTGTCTTGCCTCATGCAGGAAACGAGCACGCACTCGGGGCAACATGAGTCAATAAAGAAACAACACAATACTTCGGTTGATCCTTCTCTACTTGAGATATCTATTCAATTGCTTATCTATTTTAATATGCAATACTGTTGCTAATTGTTTCTGATTCCTTTGGTGACCAGAAGGGGTTTAGGGCACTCACAACACCTTTGAGGCGAATACACAAATCAAGTACCAAGTTAAAGGATAAGAAAAAGGGGACAGTTGCGGCAAAGAAGCCAGAGGAGCGAGTAAACCTGGAGAAAGGGGATACACTGAGCCAGCGCATAAGGCTTTGCTTCCTCAGACGGGTGCCCCACCACAAGAGGCACGAGTCGGTCTAGACCACCAGCCTCAACCTTTGTACCATACCAACACGTGTTTTGCTAAAGTTTTCAAGCCCACCATAGAGAAAGCTTTGATTCTTGATCTCCTGTTGTTTTCTAACTAAAGATGTGGAGCTGATGGGAGCTGATGAGTCGACAAAGACGTGACAGATCTTTATTCCATTAGATATCACAGTACTAATATATAGCAGTGGCATTTTGAGGGCTTACTTTGGGAATGCTGTGTGGATGTATTGGCATTGCGTTTATCTTGTTATTTCCCCGTTTCGGAGGAAATTCATTCAGTTTCTAAGGGCTGTTGATATCTTTGCATTGTATAATGAAAGAAGAATTGTAAGGTGGAAGATTTTGCTCGAGTCAATTGCTCAAATGGTTTGAGAAGGTGGATTCTCAGTTGAAATGACTTTCTGTGATGAAATGGTGAGTTTCAGGTTGGCTACAGATCTTGCTTTGTTGGTGCAGAATTGTTTTGTTCTTTGCCCTAAATCAACCTTTTAGCTTTCCTTACATACAGGATCTGGTCGATTAGAAAAATATTGTTCTCTATATTGTGGGGGAAAAGGGATAAAGATAGATTGGCTACATGTCTCGAAGTCAGATCTTCAA
The DNA here is from genome assembly GCA_038442645.1 of Agave tequilana. NCBI lineage: Eukaryota > Viridiplantae > Streptophyta > Magnoliopsida > Asparagales > Asparagaceae > Agave > Agave tequilana. Next base: position 60,088 of record JAVJIF010009223.1, on the reverse strand, counting down.
CCACGTGAGGTTCTCCATGGATTCTTGCTTTTTTTGAGCAGGACTGTATGTTATTTACCCTTATCAACCATATAATTATTCTTATTAAAGGATCCTTCTCAGTCAGGGAAAAAAAATCCCATTCAAAATACTATTTTAAATACTATTTTCTGGCCACAGCTTCGCGCCAAAAACAAAGGAAAATGTAAGTGAGGAAAAAAAAAATGAAAAATCTCTTTTGAAAGGTTCCCAAAAGAATTAAAGCCAACTTCAACACTAACAAAAAGAAAAAAATTACTAGGGACATAAAGGTAAAGGAGAAAACTCGCAAAATAAGAAAAACTTTCATTGTCTATGTGGCGCAGATGGAGAAGCGAGGAAGACAAGCGACACGGATTAGATCTTATTCTAGCACTGAGGAACCTTGAAGAAATCTTCAGGTAGGAATAACCACTCGAATTCGTGAGCAAAAATGACCCGAATTCACGAGCCAAAGAGAACAACTTGATTCCATGAGCAAATAGGAGGAAAACTCAAAATTAATGATTGAAAATTGGTTACAAATGCAAGTAATTCAATTCAAGGGTCTTTTATAGGCACATAATAAATCTTATTTTATCTATGAAATTAAATTCAAAAGAAAGAAACAAATTAAAACTAAACATAATCCTAAACAGGGTCGGATATCACTGAGACGTGCATGTCGATTGACCGCCCGGTTGACCAACTGAGAAATCTTTGCTCTCGGGTTTTGGTCAGTCAACTGAGCAGTCGATCGACTGTAAAGTCTCCACTCTCGGGAAATTTGCTTTCAAGGCGTGGTAGACTAGGCAGTCGACCATTGAATTGACTGGGGTTGTCGGTCGACCGCTCTGCTTCTCCTACTGTCATGATTGTGCTGCTGCTGCTTTGATCTCCTACGTCAGTGTCTCCCTCTTCAAAAGAATTCATCCTTGAGTAATTATTTAAATATAGCTATTTGGTTGGGTGATAATCGTAGAGATCTACCATATTGAATGTCTTTGACATTGCCATATTACTCGGAAGATCCACAACATAGGTGTTATCATTGATTCTTCACGATCTTGAACGGATTATACTTCTTTGGCTTCAACTTGTTGTACGATCCAACAAGATTCTTTTTTCTTTAAGTATACCATTACCATATCCCCTTCTTCGAAGACTTTTTCTCTCCTCCTTTTATCAGCTACGACTTTGTACCTTGCATTAGATTTCACCAATCTCTTTTGAACCTCCTTTTGAACATCTATTATTTGTTCGACCATGGCACTAGTTGCTTTACTGAACTTCTCGTCAGTGAACAATTTGGTTAAGTCTAGGAGATGATGATGTACCTTCCGATTGACATAGAGAAGGGTGACATACCCGTTAAGCTGTTGATTGTGCTATTGTAAGCAAACTCTGTTTGAGGCAAAACTTGATCTCATGCTCTTGGCCTATCTCCACATATACTCCTCAATAAGTTGTCTAAAGTGTGGTTAAAAACTTCTATTTGACCATTAGTTTGCGGGTGTGTCGTATTACTGTACTCTAGAGATGTGTAAAAATTTCTTTATGAACACCTCGTTCCGGAATACATACTTAGATACTCAAATTTCTTTATAGTCTTCTTTCGATTTTTCCCAGTATTTATTTATTTTTTATGATTATTTATATCACTGCTTGGTATTGGATTCGGATTTTCAGACTTAGAGTCAACCCTAGTTTGAACCGGGGACTCGATCCCAGTAAACTGATCAATTTAACTGATTTTAGTTTCTAACACTATTTTTCAATATTTTAAATTTTATCATTTTGTGAAAATTTTCTGAATTTAATTGCAAAATCTTCAAAACCGGTGTTGACCGGTCCGCTGATCGATTCTCAGATTTTTAATTTACAAATGGAGTTGAACTTCTGAAAATTACTTTCACATTGATCTTTAGGATCATATTTTCTATCTTAGCGCATTTTTGGAGATTTTTCTAAATTTATCAAAATTTGGCAGGATTTGGTGTCGACCGGTATTATTAGTAGATTCCAGGATTTTTAATTTGAAAATGATATTGAATTTTTAAAATCTGATTTCACCATATAACTTAATATAATATTTTCTATTTTTAAGAATTTTTGAGGACCTTCTCAAGTCACTCCATTTGTTTGACTTTTCGTGTGTTTTCGATATCTTCCCAGATCTGAAGTTTGCTCCAGATATTTTCCTTTTTTCTTTTTTCTTTTTTCTTTTTCCACCACTCCTTTTTTCCCTCTTTTCTTGTTGGCCCAAAAGGTTACATTCTCCATTTTGTTTAGAGTTTTGATGATAACAAAACAAATAAGAGCTATTTGGTACTAATAAGTTTGTTCAAGATAAGTTTCAGGTTTTGTACCATGTTTGGAGGCCATTGCTTAGCTTTTGCAAGAAATTCTAAGTTCATGGAGCAAAGAAGGTTTATGGCACATCAAGGAAGGAACATAGAAGAGAAGGCTCTAGCTAGGCTTTGCATGGTTCAAGACTTCAAGATTGCTCATGAGACTTCATTAGTCTTGTTTCTAGTTTTATAGTTTTGTTAAAGAATAGTGATTAGGATTGAAGCTCTATATTTCAACACACACGTTTTTGCGCACATGCATTTCCTAGAAATATTCCCTATAAATATATATAAAATAATTTAATACAAAGCCTTTTGATTACAAACTCAATTATATATATATATATATATATATATATCTAATCAAAAATATTTTATTAGATATCAAAATCTCCTTAAAATTCTTGTTCAGTCTTGACTTTTGGCCTGAGCCGGTCGACCGACCGGTCGACCGACACTTAACTGGTTTTCTGGCAGGTTGGATGCGTATCCGTGTGCACGTTCTTCGGCCGACCGGGCGGACGACCGAAGACTTCGGTCGACGGGCGGCTGGCCGACTGAAGTGGTGTCACTCTCTGTTTGTTTCGGTCGACTGGGCGGTCGACCGAGAGCCTGCAACGGCTCTTTTTGTTTGAATCCCGGTCGACCAGCCGGTTGACCGAGGTAGCCGTTTCAGCCATAACGACTAGCTTTTAAACACGTTTTAAATTTGTATTTTTCTTTTCTAAATGGATTTAGGGGATATTTTATGGGTAAAATTCTTCTTAATTAACATTATATGAGTTTATTTTTTAATCCCTAGCCCTCTCCTATAAATAGAGGTGATTAGGGTTATGTTTTGAATAACAACAACAAGCAATATACAAAAAGTTTCAAAAGTTTTCAAAGCTTTCAAGAGAGTTTGGTCCTTGATTTTTGTGCTGAAGATTCTCTCATCGCTGAAGTTTTATTTTCTAAACTCTCTCTAGTTCATTTCCTTTTTTCACTTACACTATTTGAGATTCAATTCTAACCATTACTCTACAGGGCTCTTGTAAGGGACGGTGTTTGCAAAAGATAGTTTGTGGTCTTTTGATCACTAAGAGAGATCTTGTACTTGAGATTATGGAGTTGGGTACTCTGGTGTGATTGTAATTCTTTGTGAAGTTATAGTTAGAAATCCTTCTGGGTGAAGGCGGCGACGTAGAGCTGGGTGCTCGAACCTCGGAAAAATTCTCGGTGTTTGCGTTTGGTTTACTTGCTCTTCATTTTCATTGTTATATCACTTGTTGCATAATCACATTGTCAATCAAATACTCATACAACAAGATTACATTGCGCACCTCCAACTCATATCTAGAGGAATCAGGAGGAAGGAGTTCAGAACCCTTCACGGGGTATTCAGCTTCTAGTCTTGTTTTGGGTTGATTGTTGCATCATATTTTTAATTGTGCATTGATTAGCATTATCACCTATTCACCCCCCCTCTAGGTGATTTTCAATTGGTATCAGAGGTTGGACTCTAGGTTTGGCTTAACATCCTTAGAGAGATCCTAAAAATTTGCTAATCAACATTTGCATTCCTTCATTCATACACTAGTAAACATGGCCGACAACATCAAAACCCCTCCTAAATTTGATAGACTTAATTTCCCTATTTGGAAGGTTAGGATGACTATCTTTTTACAATCTTTAGGTAGCTTAGTTGCAAAATCCTTGACCAAACCCTATGTTAGACCCGATAGTGATGAAAACACATGGTCCGACTTTATCTTTAGAGAATATGAGGCTAACTCCAAGGCCCAAAATTCCCTCCTAACCGCCTTGAATGAGGATGACCTTACACGAGTTACACATTGCCAATCCGCCTATGAGATTTGGCAACATTTGTTGGTCACGCACGAGGGGACATCACAAGTAAAGAGAGCTAAGATAGATCTCTTGAGGTCCCAATATGCATCTTTTAAAATGATTGATGATGAATCTATTGATTGCATGATTACAAGGTTTACTAAAATCACCAATGCTCTTTCCTCTTTAGGTGATGATATTTCCAATGACCAAAAGGTGCGAAAAGTGATTCGGGCTCTTCCTTCTTCATGGGAGATAAAGGCCACCACCTTGAAAGAATTGAATGACAAGGACGAAATGGATCTCATTAGTCTCATTGGAAACTTGAAGACTCATGAGATGGAAAAGAAGGCAAGAGAAGATGCAGCTCCTCAAAAGAAGAAATCCATAGCCTTCAAGTCTTCCTCCACTCTTGATGACGAAGAAGAAGAAGAAGAAGAAGATGAGGAGCTCTCCCTTCTTGTGCGAAACGTGAAGAGAATGTACCGTAAGAACAAAATCAACTTTAGAAGGAAGTTTGAAGGAAAAGAGGAGAGAAGAATCATTTGCTACAATTGCCGAAAGCCCGGACATATTATGGCCGATTGCCCGGAATTCAAGAAAAAGGTGACTTCCTCCTTCAAGCAAAAGAAGCCGGTCGAAAAGAAAGCTTACAAAGCAACTTGGGATTCGGAAAGCGAGTCCGAAGACGAGGTGAACACGGCGAACATGTGTTTCATGGCAAACACACCAAAGGTAACCCCTCAACCTCTTGATGAAGAAGATGAATTAAGTAAAGAAGTACTTGTACATGCTTTTGTTGAACTTTCAGAGAGTTATGATAATAAAAAGATAGAATGCTTAAAATTAGAAAAGGAAGTTGCTTTTCTTAAAAATCAACTTGCTATTGTTTCTAAAGAAAAGGATGAAATTTCTTCAAATCTTATTTCTACTCAAAATGAATTTAGTGCTTACAAAGTTGCTTGCAAAGCAAAATTTTCAAAGATTGATGAAAAAAATTTTCTTCATTAAAAACTAGAATTGTTGATTTTGAAAAAGTTTTGAAGGATTGTGCTTTCAACACTAAGAAACTTGAGGAAATATTTTCTAAAAAGCACACTTCTTATGCTAAAGCTTCACATGTCAAATTCCTCATGCTCACACTACACTTAACACCCATGCTAAATCTACACTTGCTCACAAGTCACACACTCACTATACTTTTAAATATGGTAGAGTATATAGATGCACTTATTGTGGTAAGAATGGACATTTGGCTATGTTTTGTTATGACCAAATAAGTAGAACAAATAATCTTGTATGGGTTCATGATACTAACACTTTAGGACCCAAGAAAATATGGGTACCAAATCAAGTCCTAAATTATTTGATGTAGGTACACACCAAGGCTCCAAGACGTAAGGAGCGGTGGTACCTTGATAGTGGTTGTTCAAGACACATGACATGGGATATCAACAACTTTACAACCCTATCAAGGTACATGGAAGGTGGCACCGTCACCTTCGGGGATGACTCCAAGGGCACTATCATCGGTGTAGGTAACATTCAAATTGGTGCATCCCCATCATAGAAAATGTTGTTCTTGTTGATAGTTTAAAACATAACTTGCTTAGTATAAGTCAACTTTGTGATCGTGGACTTAAAGTTGTTTTTTATGACTCTTCTTGCAAGATTTTTGATTGCAAAACCAATGATTGTATTCTCACCGGATTTCGTGATGATAATGTTTATATCATTGACATGCTTAAATTAGATTGTTCTACTAAATGCTTGAATATTTTTGATGAAAATTCTTGGCTTTGGCATAGAAGATTAGGACATGCATCTTTTGATCATCTTTCTAGGATTAATTCTAAGGAATTGGTGAAGGGTATTCCTTACTTGAAGTTTGAGAAAGACCGCATTTGTGGTGCGTGCCAATTTGGGAAACAAACCAAGTTTTCTTTCAAACCAATCAAGGATATCATGTCAACTAGGCCATTAGAATTAATTCATATGGATCTTTTTGGACCAACTAAAACTAAGAGCTTAAATGGTAGCAGATATGCATTTATTTTAGTTGATGATTTTTCCCGATTTACTTGGGTTTTCTTTTTGGAAAACAAAGATCAAACTTTTTCTCATTTCAAGATTTTTCGAAAAAGGGTTGAAAAAGAAAAAGGTTTTTCGATTTTGAAAATAAGGAGTGATAGAGGTGGTGGGTTTGTTAACCAACTCTTCATGACTTATTGTGATGAAAAGGGAATCAAGCATGAAATGTCATGTCCTAGAACTCCACAACAAAATGGAGTTGTAGAAAGGAAAAATAGAACACTTCAAGAGATGGCTAGGACCATGATGAGTGAATATGACCTCTCTCAATATCTATGGGCCGAGGCCGTAAACACCGCATGCTATATTTCAAATCGCATTTATTTGTGTAAAAATTCTTCCAAAACATCTTTTGAAATGTATTATTCTAGAAAACCTAATGTTTCATATTTCAAAGTTTTTGGATGTAAGTGTTTTGTTTTGAATACTAGAGATAACTTGGGTAAATTTGATGCTAAGGCTTATGAAGCTATTTTTGTTGGATATTCTTCTATTAGTAAAGCTTATAGAGTATTCAATAGATCTTCACTTACCATTAAAGAATCCATGCATGTTAAATTTGAAGAATCTAATGTGGTTGTTGAGAATGTTGTAGAAATTGACCCATTAGGTGAAGACATGGAGAGACTATCCTTGAAGGACTCACCCGCTCAAGAAGAAAAGCAAGAACCAATTGGTGATGTTCATAAGGATGAAGTGAAAGATTCTCAACCACTTCCCAAAGATTGGAGATACGCTACAAATCACCCCAAGGAGCTCATTTTAGGTGATGTCTCTAAAGGGGTAACAACTCGCTCCAAACTCCATGACTTATGTGATAACTTTGCATTTATAACTTTGCATTTATTTCTCATTTTGAACCCAAAAGCATCCTCGAAGCCGAGGCAGACTCATATTGGTTGCTAGCCATGCAAGAGGAACTCAATCAATTTGAGCGCAACCAAGTTTGGCACCTTGTACCTAGGCCTCACGATAGACCAATAATTGGTACTAAGTGGATCTTTAGGAACAAGATGGATGAGTCCGGAAATGTTATTAGGAATAAAGCTAGGTTAGTGGCCCAAGGTTACACTCAAGTTGAAGGAATTGACTTTGAGGAGACCTTTGCACCCGTAGCACGGCTTGAAGCCATACGGATAACACTAGCTTTTGCATCTTTAAAAATTTTAAACTTTTTCAAATGGATGTGAAAAGTGCATTTTTAAATAGTTTTATTAATGAAGAAGTTTATGTTGAACAACCTCCCGGTTTTGTTGATCATGTTCATCCCAATTTTGTTTTTAAACTTGATAAAGCTTTGTATGGATTGAAACAAGCTCCAAGAGCTTGATATCAAAGGCTTTCTAGTTTTCTCATTTCAAATGATTTTGTTAAAGGCAAAGTAGACACAACTCTTTTTACTAAGCATGTTGATAATGACATTTTAATTGTGCAAATTTATGTTGATGATATAATCTTTGGTTCTACTAATGAGTTTTTATGCAAGGAGTTTGAAAAGGTTATGCAATGTGAGTTTGAAATGTCTTCCATGGGTGAATTGAATTTCTTTCTTGGATCCAAATCAAGCATCTTCGATATTCATAAGTCAAGCCAAGTATGCAAAGGAACTCGTAAAGAAGTTTGGACTTGAAAGCTCAAAAGTTTGCAACACTCCCATGGCAACTACAATCAAGCTTGATAAGGATGACCAAGGTAAAAATGTTGATATTAAATTGTATAGAAGCATGCTAGGTAGTCTTTTGTATTTAACGGCAAGTAGGCCGGACATCATGTTTAGTGTGTGTCTTTGTGCTAGATTCCAATCGTGTCCTAAAGAGTCCCTTCTTATTGCGGTAAAACACATCATTCGTTATATTAAGGGCACAACTGGAATGGGTCTATGGTATCCGAAAACCGGAGATTTCTTAATGACGAGTTATTCAGATGCTGACTATATGGGTTGTAGAGTAGATAGAAAGAGTACTAGTGGGACATGTCAATTTCTTGGTAATTGTCTTGTTTCATGATCCTCTAAGAAACAAAATTCCGTAGCTCTATCAACCGCCGAGGCAGAGTATGTTGCAGCGGGGGCTTGATGTGCACAAATCCTTTGGATGAAACATACTCTCCTTGATTATGATTTGCATTATGATCATATAAATTTTTTTTGTGATAATACTAGTACTATTCATATGACCAAAAATGCAAATCAACATTGTAAGACCAAGCACATTGAGATTAGGTATCACTTTCTTAGAGATCATTTTGAGAAAGGTGATATAGATATTGATTATGTTTTCACGGATTTGCAACTTGCCGATATTTTCACTAAACCACTTGATTTTATTAGATTCTCCTTTATTTGTGGTGAACTAAATATTTGTGTTATTGAATAATAAATTTTTTTACCCTTTTGATGTATGACAAAAAGAGGGAGAATAAGTCTGAGTTTACTATGGTCTTGATTCCAATAAGTGTTTATGATTTCTTGTATTTGAGTTCAAGTGTTTTTGCAAGTGTTTAATATCTCATGATTTTTGTAGCTTGCTTATAATATTGTTTTTCTTTGTTCATTGTAGCATAATTTGAGGGGGAGCTTACACCTCTCTTCTATTTTTTAACATAGCCTATTTGTTTAGCCTATTTGTTTTGTCATCATCAAAAAGGGGGAGATTGTTGGCCCAAAAGGTTACACTCTCCATTTTGTTTAGAGTTTTGATGATAACAAAACAAATAAGAGCTATTTAGTACTAATAAGTTTGTTCAAGATAAGTTTCAGGTTTTGTACCATGTTTGGAGGCCATTGCTTAGCTTTTGCAAGAAATTCTAAGTTCATGGAGCAAAGAAGGTTTATAGCACATCAAGGAAGGAACATAGAAGAGAAGACTCTAGCTAGGCTTTGCATGGTTCAAGACTTCAAGATTACTCATGAGACTTCATTAGTCTTGTTTCTAGTTTTATAGTTTTGTTAAAGAATAGTGATTAGGATTGAAGCTCTATACTCCAACACACACGTTTTTGCGCACATGCATTTCCTAGAAATATTCCCTATAAATATATATAAAATAATTTAATACAAAGCCTTTTGATTACAAACTCAATTATATATATATCTCTAATCAAAAATATTTTATTAGATATCAAAATCTCCTTAAAATTCTTGTTCAGTCTTGACTTTTGGCCTGAGCCGGTCGACCGACCGGTCGACCGACACTCAACTGGTTTTCTGGCAGGTTGGATGCGTATTCGTGTGCACGTTCTTCGGCCGATCGGGCGGACGGCCGAAGACTTCGGTCGACGGGCGGCTGGCCGACTGAAGTGGTGTCACTCTCTGTTTGTTTCGGTCGACCGGGCGGTCGACCGAGAGCCTGCAACGGCTCTTTTTGTTTGAATCCCAGTCGACCGGCCGGTCGACCGAGATAGCCGTTTCAGCCATAACGGCTAGCTTTTAAACACGTTTTAAATTTGTATTTTTCGTTTCTAAACGGATTTAGGGGATATTTTATGGGTAAAATTCTTCCTAATTAACATTATATGAGTTTATTTTTTAATCCCTAGCCCTCTCCTATAAATAGAGGTGATTAGGGTTATGTTTTGAATAACAACAACAACAAGCAATAAACAAAAAGTTTCAAAAGTTTTCAAAGCTTTCAAGAGAGTTTGGTCCTTGGTTTTTGTGCTGAAGATTCTCTCATCGCTGAAGTTTTATTTTCTAAACTCTCTCTAGTTCATTTCCTTTTTCCACTTACACTATTTGAACTTCAATTCTAACCATTACTCTACAGGGCTCTTGTAAGGGAAAGAGGTGTTTGCAAAAGATAGTTTGTGGTCTTTTGATCACTAAGAGAGATCTTGTACTTGAGATTGTGGAGTTGGGTACTCCGGTGTGATTGTAATTCTTTTGTGAAGTTATAGTTGTTAGAAATCCTTCTGGGTGAAGGCGGGGACGTAGAGCTGGGTGCTCGAACCTCGAAAAAATTCTCAGTGTTTGTGTTTGGTTTACTTGCTCTTCATTTTCATTGTTATATTCACTTGTTGCATAATCACATTGTCAGTCAAATACTCATACAATAAGATTACATTGCGCACCTCCAACTCATATCTAGAGGAATCAGGAGGAAGAAGTTCAGAACCCTTCACGGGGTATTCAGCTTCTAGTCTTGTTTTGGGTTGATTGTTCATCATATTTTTAATTGTGCATTGATTAGCATTATCATCTATTCACCCCCCTTCTAGGTGATTTTCAATTCTTTCCTTTTTCTTTTCTCCATTTTTCTCCTCTGCCCATTCTCTAAAATATCTTCTGCCCACCTTTTTTTATTTCCCCTTCTTCTTCTTCTTTTCTTTTTCTTTTTCTTCTCTACTTCTTCCTCTCGTTGGTGATGCAGGAGATTAGCCCCTCCTCCTTCCAAATCCTCCCTCTGTCTCTCCTTATCTCTCAAATTTTTTCTCTATTTTCTTCCTCCCTCCCTTTATCTCCCTCATTCACTCTTCAATTTCATATATATATATATATATATATATATATATATATATATATATATATATCTAATTCTTCCTCCCACTCACTCTCTCTGTCTACCAAGATCGCGCCTCCTCCGCTGCAGGAGAAACCACGATGACCAGTGTGCCACCCCCTACAACTCTTTCCTCCTCAACTTCAATAACTAACATTACAATTTCATCTCCGCATTCACCAACTTCTCCACCACCACCTTCTCTACCACTTCCACCACCTCTCCACCATCATCACATCCACCACCACCTCCAACTCCACCAAGTCTCCACCTCCTCCTCCATCGTCTCCACCACCTCCTCCCAAATCCCACCATCACAACCACCACCTTCATCATCTTTATCTACCACCAAAATCACCATCACATACAACCTCACCCTCCTCTCCTGGGTTATCGGCGTCGGCCAGTGGTCGGCTGGTGACTACTGGATGCGCGCCGCGTCCAGGTTGACCCCCGGTCCCTGACTGTGCGTGAACAGCAGGCCCCCTCTTCTCTCTTTCTCCTTTTTTCCTCTCTCTTTCTCCTTTTCCCTCTCTCTTCCCCCATCGATTCTCTCTTTCCCTGTACCCTAGCTGGTGACGCAGCCAGGCGCCACCACGGCCAGCCGACCGTGAGCCATGCCCAGACATCGGCCTTGGCCTGCCCTCTTATTCTCTCTCCTTATTCTCTCTTCTCTCTTTAATTCTCTCTCTATATATTTTAATATATCGGTGGTGTGTGCATGTGTTTTGGGATTCTGGGATTTGCGATGTTTTTTAAAGTTTTCGGCGTACCCCGCTTCAATGAGTGTTGTATTGTATTTTCTAGGGTTTGTATTGTATTTTCAGGACTGTGTATTTGTATCGGTAGATTTGTATCTGTCTAGTGGACATATTGAATTGTATTGATGTGTTGTGTTTATAGCAGTGTGGGTGTGTACATTTGTACTGTGAACATGTTTATGTATCAATGCAACGAATGGTTGTAATAGCGTAGTTTAATACCTGTTTATATATAAACTGTGATATTATCAAGCGTGGCCGACCCTTTGTGGTCGTGAGCCTCTGGGATCTCACTCAGTCCCTAGGCTTAACCGCTCTGCGATTCTATATCAACTTTCGGGCTTAAACTCTCCAGGCTTCCTAGCTTTGTCGAGATCCTAGATAAGTCGTGTGTCTGTGAGTCGAGCTTAATTGCGTAGCCTCATCAGGAACGGCTTAGCTATGCTCTCGCCTTGCTTACCCTCTAGGTTTTACTAGCTATACCGTGTATCTGCGAGCCGAACTTAATTGCGTAGCCTCGTCAGGCACGGTCTACCTATACTCCTGCTTGCACAGCCCTCGGGCTTCCTGGGTTGTTGGTTCTCTTACCTGCTGTTCATATATACATGTGTGTTGTTTGGTTCTAAAATCTCCTGCAGGTACATATTCAGCTTCCAGACTTAACCGCTCCACGGTTCTATACTACAGCCTCTGGGCTTAACCTCTCTGAGGTTTATTAAAGTCCTCTAGATTTTCTATATGCTACGCCTAGAAGGTGGACCTAGCGTTCAACACTTTACCTTTAACTCCGTTCAAGCGTAGTTACTCCATGAGAATGGCTTTGTCATGAGCGGTAGCAGAACTTTCATATGCACGCTTCACCATGTGCGTTTAGCTGAGCCGCGAGCGGTAATCATGCCGAGCGTAATAGCAGCTAGTGCTGTACATTAGCTTCGCTCTAACTTGTTTAGCTTCGTTTTGATATTCGCTTACTCTCTTACCCGCTTTCCTGCTTAATAGTTTAAGTAATTCCTTATTTAATAGTTGCGAAGAGTTTTAAATCTTTACTTATAATGTATTCCAAGAACTATATTATTTTTGGTATTAGTACCAATCTCATGTATTGGTACCATTATCCTATTTTGTGTTGTTCGACTATTAATATCTGCTATGTTATTGCTTATCGTGTTTTTACTTGATGTGCTAACACTTACCGTGTTGTCACTTAACACCTGACACCTGCCTATTATCACTTGACATCTGTATGTTATCACCTGACATGCTATTATCTAACACATTCCTGATATTACCTGACATCTGACATATATTACCTGACACTTGACATGTTTAACATTTGACTCTTGATTATCACATTACGGGAATATAATACCTGATATCCTGATATAATCATGTATTCCAGTACACATGTACTCTTGATACTCTTGACATATTCCTGCACATTCCCGTACACTGATAATTATATAATAAATTATAAAAAGGATAACTTACATTGGGTTGTGGAAAATCAATAGATATCAATATGTGTTCTTGTTTATAGTAGTATTAGGTATATTGTACAACCCAAACTTCTGGTTCAACTTGAGGGCCTCCAGGTGCTCTGAGGGGTTTGCTGGCACCCTCCTTCCTGTTACTTTCCTGATGGGAATATAAATAAGACCCACCTACTGTACACCCTGCGGCTGATTCCGTACACCTGCGACGAAATACTCTGGACCGTGGTCCCGGGCATGCATGACATCCACTGTAAACATTGTTCGTTAATACCCTCATTGGTTTTCAATAACAATCTCAGCTCACTCATAAATGGATGCATGTGTGTTGGGACGTTAGGGCATATACCTAGATATATGAGTAGGATGAGTAGTAGTAATAATAATAATAAGATACTAATTAATAATTCGTCATGCTGTTTTGCAATTCGGATTGTATACACTCGGATTACAATGAAGTGAGGCATAAGGTATATAGATGAGGTTTTCTTCTTTAGATTATTCTTTCAATGTTCTTGTCTCATTAAATTATAAACTGAGCTTGAACAATTGGTTTTGCTCGTATTCTGTTTTATTTAGTTTTATCAGTTTTATGATGTTTTCTTAGTTTAGGAGATAATTTGGATTATATGAAATCAGGATATGGTGATATGAGATAAGGTCCATATATAAGGGTTTCCTTATTTGGATTATTCCTTCGATGTACTAATCTCACGGATTGGTAACTTTCGGCTTATATAACTGGTTTTGTCACATTTACTTTTCTTGCTGCCTTATTACCTGCTTCTATATGCTTGTGATCATGACACGATTTTCAATACATGCATTTAACTCGAATTTATCGATACACGTATGCATGTCCCTGCACGCCACTTGACATCATCTTACCACTTGTTGGGGAGTTTCTGACTTCCCTGAACCTGCATATTCAGATGTTAGAGTTTGGATCATGGTGGACTTCCTGGTGATCAGAGCTGTGTAGTGGTAGCATCATGGATCAGCAGTTGACCGTCTGGGGCCCTATCCTTCCAGGCCCTCTGTTCTCCTCTTGAATTTTTCTCTTGCAACTCGTGGGCATCAATAGTACTGTTCATAATTATATATCTCCTTATATTCTCGCATTTGCGCGTATCAGTGATGTAATATTCTTGTAATATTGTATCACTTTCTGTGATAACTTTGTAATTGTACCAATATTTTGGAATGTATAATGCACCATGTATTTTCATACTCTGATTTTTACTTGTACTGATGCTTAGCGTATATATGTGAAGGTATTTCTGACCTACATATATATGTCGTAGTAACGTCTCCGTACCCACTGGATCAGGGCGTTACAAAATAGTATCAGAGCCTAGGCTCTCACATCCAATGTATAATTAGTCGGCAAATTAATGATAGTGAAATTTACAACTAAATGCATGAGTCCTGATTATACAATCCAAGTACAAGTGCAGAGTTATCTATTTCTTCTCATCATTCTCATTTTGATTCCTGAATCCCTTTCATCTTTTCGCTTTCGTTGCAGAGAATTGAATGAAGCTACCATATGATCTCTTTGACCAACTTTATTAAGCCCAAGTATTCTCATAATTAATCTACAGTCGGGTTCTCATTCAGAAGATAACATTCAGGACTCATCTCGATCATTATGAAATCTTGATCATGTCCTTTGGAGCCACAATGCTTTGCAATTTCTATGAATTTGATGAACCACGAACCCTCTTAGCCTCGCCAAGTGAGGATTATGCTTTAGCCACGCGCGGGTTAAACCAGGTGTGGGCTTCACTGCACCCTGGTGCTTAAAATTTAGCACTTTGTTACAGCTGGCTTCACCGTGTGAGCTTCATCAAGTGTGAGTCTCACAGAGCTTTAGCTCCATCGCACCCTAGTGCTTAGCGGCTGACGCTGTGTTACGCTATGGCCTCACCTAGGTATGGCTTTGCTCGTGGATAGTTCCACCAGCGTTTAGCTGATCAGTCACATATTTTGCATATACATTATCACCTTACCCTACTTTTTAGCTAATAAATCCTATTAATAAGTCTTCTTCTTCTTTGTTTAATGTAGGCCCAATTGCTAAAATAAAGGAAAGAGAAACAAGCCCAAAAGCCCACCAAATTCTGATTTAATTCAGAATAAATTCGAAATCAAGGAATCAGGGCAAAATCTTGGCATATCAGAGAGGTTAAAAACCGGTTAAAAAGAATCCTCCCAAATCAAACAGTTAAAGCCAACAATCAAAGGCTCTTTTGTCAAATCCTGGAGCAGAAATGAGAAAAACCAGAAGAAGATACAGGAGAATCACCAAACCAGGAGAGCCACCCAATTGGGTGTGGCCAACTGGCCACACCAGGGCCACGAAAACGCGGCCCTAGCCGCGTTTTTGCGGCTTTGTTGTCTCAGTTGGTGGAGCGTTTGCTCCCCCAATCTTCTCAGGATCTCCTCCCTCTGGTTTTTCCCTATAAATACCAGTTTCAACAGAACAAAAAGGAGCGAAGACTAGGATTAGAATTTTTATTTATACTTTAAAGTTTAGGCTCTTTGTTAGATAGTACAAAAGTTGTATTTTTGTTTTACAATTTGTAGTTCAGTACAAATACTTGTGAGAGAGAGGAATTGAGTGCTTGTACCTTGAAGATTGAAGTGACATCAATACAAGAATCGGGCTACTTTTTCTTCCACTCATTTACGGTATGTCTTGCATTATTTACTTACATTTTTCTTTGTCTTCCATGAGTAGCTAAATCGGTTTTCTGGGTTCACTATTGTACCTCTCTCCAATTCTTCTTCTCTTCTGATTTTAATGAAAAAGACCCAATGAATCATTTGCATGCCTAACTTAAAGCCTTTCTTCTTGAAAGTGTTCTTGAAGGCACATGAGGATGAGTTTGAATTTTAAACTCTTACTTCTTTTAAGAACGTCTCTTGAACTTCTTTTTATCTCATACTTGACTTCTTAATGATTTAACATTCGATTCAAAACGGTTTCTTAAAGAAAAGAGTGAACTTTTCCAACCATCTTATATGCTTTACTTCAAACTTTCTAAAGTCAACCTTAAGTTTGGCCTATGATCAAGTTGAGGCACTAAGGATTTCAATAGAAGAATAAACGGTTGAGTCGTGAGATAGTGAGCCCAGATTTTCTTCTTTATTAAAATCAACCAAACAATTTTCGAGCTTTTTAAATCACCTTCTCCAAAGCCTTCTCTAAAGTTGCAATTTCTCTTTTAATCATCTCCTTCTTTCCATTCTCTTTTCAATTAAAAAACGAGCACGATTCTTGTTATTAAACGAAACACCGAAAAGCTTTCATCGCATTCCTCCTCGTGGACACGACCGTAACCACAAGCTACACGGTAATTTCTTAACTCTTTGATTATTCTTTGATTTTTACAATCAATTTTTGGCGCCGTTGCCGGGGAGGGAACGGTGTATTTGTTTTTTTAACAAATTTGGTGTGTTGTTTTAGGGACTTGAAGATTCAGATCTAGCATTCAAGCTTTGCAAGAGAAGACTTACAAATTCTATGCCCCTACTCTCGAAAGTAGGAAACACAAGTTCAAGAAATTGCGTTGCAAAAGTTTAAAATTTCATTGGACTACTAAAACTCTTTTTTGCAGGACATATTGCTCGCAAAAAATTAAGTTTTTGTACGTTATATTCTTGCTATTTCTGCTATCCACCATCCCTGTTTTAATCCAACAATAATTTGAGTGATTGTTAATTGCTTAAAAAACGTTTAGATTTGCATTCTAGGCATTTGTCTAATTACGTTTATTTTACAATTACTATTGAAGAGAGCTGGAGACAAGGTACGTATGCATAGCATATAGTTTAGGAAACATTCTTGGGTGATATTTGCTTTTGAATACTACTTTTCTATATCTTGCACACTTTGCACAATTAACTCTAAGGGCAAAACCCAATTCAAGATAAGGTGGGGAAGTCATTACCCTTCCTTAGCCCATAAACCATCTCCAAGCACGCACAACCTAAGCCTAAGTAAAATCTGATAGACATTGGCCTTAGGGACATCTCGAACTCACTAGGAGATTGTCCTAAGGGGGAAGGTGTTGGAATTTGACTCCTACTAAATCAGTGTCTAGGAAGGGGATTGAGGGCCGAAAGCCCGAAGGTTGGTGGTTACTTAATTAAGGAACGTCTTTGACGGATAACCTCCAACCAATCTTACCCTGACCTGGCTGATTAGCTTGTGGTCAAAGTCTACATTATACCTCCTGTGGATAGTCAACCATTTAGGAGTTGTCTAGGTCGAGGTTACCATAGATTAGGCTTGGTTGATTACTCTTGTTGACTGTTGGTAAACTTGTTTGTGATTGTGATTGTGTATAGAAGTATGGTCAAGAGACCTTAATTCATCTAGGTTGACTAGAAACACATCACCACCCAAGTTTGAACCAAGACCAGATCCGGTAATGGCTCAATCAACATCATTGCAGGATAGGTTCTATCCCATTAGAACCTCACTTTCATCTTGCATTCTACTTCTATCGGTTAGTGAATACAATTTTGAGCTCAAGCCTCAATTCATCAACACACTCCCCAAGTTTCATGGTTTAGAGTCCGAAGATGCTTACTTCTTCATAAGAGAATTTGAGGAAGTATGTCTAATGATGAAAATCCCACACCTTGTAGACGATGCTATTAGGTTGAGATTTGTCCCTTTCTCTCTTAAGGACCTAGCAAAGAAATGGCTTTACAGCTTAGCGGCCGGTTGTATCACATCTTGAGATGGTTTCATCAAGATCTTCTTGAAGAAATTCTATCCAATTCATAAGACCGCTCTCATTAGGAAGACAATCATGCAATTCAAGCAAGAACCGAGCGAACCATTCTGGAGGTACTTTGAACGCTTTAAAGACCTCCTTGTCCAATGTCCACATCATGGAATAGAGAAATGGCGACAATGCCAAATTCTTTATGACAGTTTAGACTATTCTACCAAAACCCTCTTAAAAAGTATGTGCCAAGGGGGATTCTTGCAGAAGAATGAAAATGAAGGATGGGATTTGTATGAAAACCTAGCTGAAAAGACCATCCAATGGGAACCTACTAGTGAGACCTCTAGGAATCCAAAGTCCATCTCTTCAAAAGAAGGTCTCCATTCTATCGAATCATCCATCGCTAATGAGGCTAAGTTAGCTAACCTAGTAAGAAGACTGGAAGCTCTAGAAATGAAGGAACCAAGTCCAGTCAACCAAGTTGGCCCAAACCAATTTTCAACTCCGGGCTGCACTTACTGTCAAGCCATGAATCATGTGTTCGAGGAGTGCCCTGTGTTTCAGGCTCAGCAACAATACCATGAACCGATGAATGCGGTCTTTTCAAGGCCGAACAATAATCCTTACGCACCAACGTACAACCCTGGCTGGAGAAATCACCCTAATTTCTCATGGAGCCAAAATAACCATGACCACTCACGGTCAAATCATGCTAGCCACTTCCATCATGCCAATAATTCTTTCAATCATCAACCCAACTTTTTCAATTTCTATAATAATTCTCCCAACCATCCACCTAACTTTTCAAACTATCAACAAAACTTTCCCAACCAAGCTCCACAATCCTCCTTCCAGAATTCTCAACTAGGAAGGAGAATGACTGACTTTGAAAGAAACATGCAAAGATACATGAAAAATCAAGATTCTCTCATGCAAACTATATAGAGGTTAGAGGTTCAAATGAGCCGACTAGCCACTCCACAGAATGAGAGACAGAAGGGTACCCTGCCTAGTCAGCCAATAACCAATCCTAGAAATTCTCAACAAGCTCATTTGGCTGAGAATCATTCATTAAATCAATGTAATGCTGTTCATACATTGAGGTCAAGAAAGAGAGTTGATAATCAAGTGTCAACGCCAACCAATCCCATTCAGCACAACCACAATCAAGCATCCACCTCATCTAATCCAAATCCTTCCAATTCTGACGAATCTGAAAAAGATAAGTCAACCAGTCAGGTGCACTAGCCTATAGTACCATTTCCTAATAGGCTGAAAAACAACAAGCAATATCCACACATGGACAAGATAATTGAGATATTTAATCAAGTGAAGATAAATGTGCCACTTCTTGATGCCATCCAACAAGTCCCTTCCTATGCTAAGTTTCTTAAGGAAATGTGCACCAAGAAGAGAAAGACTAATGTACCAAAAAAGGTCTTCTTAGCCACTAACATTAGTGAGCTACTATCGTGTCTGATCCCTGTCAAGTACAAGAATTCAGGTAGTCCCACCATTGCCTGCACAATAGCACAAGCCGAGATTAGTCGTGCACTTCTTGACTTGGGAGCAAGTATCAAATTGCTTCCATTCTCAGTTTATCAACAACCCGGGTTGGGCAATCTTAGTCCAACTCGAGTCACTATCCAACTGGCTGACCGTTCAGTAAAAGTTTCAAAAGGGAAGATTAATGATGTCCTGATCTGATAGGAGAGTTTATTTACCCTGTCGATTTCATAGTTCTGGAGACACAACCTGTGTCCAACTCCAATCATAGGGCTTAAACTCCTGTTATCCTAGGGCGACCATTCCTTGCTACTGCTAATGCCATCATCAATTGTAGGAATGGGTCCATGAGGTTAACCTTTGGATACATGATTAGAGAAGTCAATGTCTTCAATCTAGGAAAACAACCCCGTGATCTTGAGGACCAAACATTTGAAGTCAACCTAATTGAGAACTTAACAAGTGAACATAGGGAAGAATTGGAACTAGAAACTGAGTGTGACTTTGGGTTAGAGTCTGACGACTTTAATCTTGATAAGGTTGTAGATACTGATGTGAATTGGGCCTCGAACCCTATTTCACCAATAATGGAGCCAACAAATTTGACTAGTCCTTCCAACCAGCCTTCCTCTTCCTTAGAATTGAAAGGCTTACCTGCGCATCTCAAGTACGTCTATCTAGGCAAAAAGAGACCTTTCCTATCATCATTGTCTCCCATTTAAATGATGGAGAAGAAAAAGATCTTAAAGCAATTCTAAGAAAACATAAGGAAGCCATTGGTTGGACTATGACTGATATAAAGGGATTAAGTCCGACCATCGTTCAATATCGCATTCATCTCAATGAAGATGCCACACCTAAAAGAGACCCGCAGCGTAGGTTAAACCCTATAATGCAAGAGGCTGTTCATGCTGAAATTGTAAAACTCTTAGACAATGGGATAATTTATCCCATTTCTGATAGCCAATGGGTCAGTCCTGTCCACGCGGTTCCAAAGAAGTCCGGTTTCACCGTAGTGAAAAACGAGAACAAAGAGTTGGTCCAAACTCGACTTTCCACGAAGATCTGAGTTTGCATTGACTATAGGAAGCTTAATGCTGCTACTCGTAAGGACCATTTTTCACTTTCCTTCATTGATCAAATGCTTGAACGCTTGGCGGGTCACGAGTATTACTGTTTCTTGGACGGTTACTCGGGGTATAACCAGATCCCTATTGCTCCTGAGGACAAGAAAAGACTACATTTGCATGTCCATTTGGGATATTTGCTTATCGTCGAATTCCTTTCAGCTTATATAATTCCCCAGCAACGTTTCAACGTTGCATGTTGAGTCTTTTCTCTGATATGGTAGAACGATTCTTAGAGATCTTTATGGATGATTTCTCCATCTATGGAGATTCATTCACTCAATGTCTCCACCATTTAGAACTTGTCCTCCAACGTTGTGCTGAGAAAAATCTGACATTGAACTGGGAGAAATGCCACTTCATGATAAAACATGGAATTGTCTTGGGTCATGAAATCTCCAAGAAAGGAATTGAAGTGGATAGAGCCAAAATTGAGGTTATTGCTAAGCTTCTCATGCCCAAATGCGTTAAGGACATTAGATCCTTCTTAGGACACGCTGGTTTCTACCGAAGATTTATCAAGGATTTTAGCAAAATTGCTTGGCCTTTGACTAATCTGTTAGCTAAGGATGTGTCTTTCACTTTCGATACTGAATGCATGAATTCTTGGGAGAAGCTTAAGAGAGCTTATTTCTGCATCAATCATATCTGCTTCGGATTGGTCTAAGCCGTTCGAAATCATGTGCGATGCTTTCGATTTTGCCATAGGCGCTGTCCTAGGACAACGCATTGATAACAAGCAGCATGTGATTTACTACTCTAGTAGGACTCTCAACGATGCTCAATTGAACTACACTATGACAGAGAAGGAATTCTTGGCAGTAGTGTTTGCCTTAGAGAAATTTCGTCCCTACCTACTAGGGTCCAAAACCACCATTTTCACCAATCATTCTGCGCTTAGGTACCTCATGATGAAGAAGGATGCCAAGGCCCGACTCATTCGTTGGATCCTCCTTCTTCAAGAATTTGATCTCGAGATTCGAGACAAGAAAGGCGTAGAAAATGTCGTTGCTGACCATCTCTCACGAATCCCTAATTCTCCATGCAACGAATTACCCATAAATGAGAATTTTCTTGATGAAAATCTCTTAGCTATCTCTAGGGAACCTTGGTTTGCTGATATAGTGAATTACTTAGTCACAAACCAAACTCCGTCTCATTGGTCCAAAAACATATATACCGATTCTTATCCCAAGTCCGGTATTTCTTTTGGGAGGAACCGTATCTTTTTAAGTACTGTTCTGACCAAATTATGAGGAGATGCATTCCCGATGAGGAGGTTAAGAGTGTTCTATCCTTTTGTCACGAACTTGCATGCGGTGGACACTTTGGTCCCTGCAAGACTGCTGAAAAAGTGCTACAAAGCGGGTTCTATTGGCCCACTTTGTTCAAAGATGCTTATGAATTTTGCAAGACGTGCCCTAGATGTCAGATGGTAGGAAGAATCTCAAAACGAAATATGATGCTCCTCAACCCAATTCTAGAAATAGAACTCTTTGATGTTTGGGGCATCGACTTTATGGGTCCATTTCCTAATTCATTTGGAAACCAATACATATTGGTTGCTGTGGATTATTATGTGTCCAAGTGGGTAGAAGCCATTCCTTGTAAAACTAATGATAACAAAGTTGTCATAAAGTTTTTGAAAGAGAACATTTTTTCACGCTTCGGAACCCCTCGTGCTATCATCAGTGATAATGGCACTCACTTTTACAATAGATTCTTTAAAGCGCTTATGCGAAAGTATGCCATAACTCACAAGTTGTCCACACCTTATCATCCTCAAACCAGTAGGCAGGTTGAGATTTCCAATAGACAAGTCAAGCTTATCTTGGAGAAAACTGTGAACCAAAATTGGAAAGATTGGTCCATCAAACTTATAGATGCCCTATGGGCCTACAGGACCGCTTTCAAGACGATTCTTGGAATGTCTCCTTATAGGTTAGTCTATGGTAAAGCTTGTCACCTGCCCGTTGAGTTAGAGCACTGGGCCTTATGGGCAATCAAGCAGTTAAATTTCGACTTGACTAAGGCCGGTGATCTTCGAAAGTTACAAATTTCCGATTAGAGGAGTTAAGAAATGAGGCCTATGAAAATGCTAGGATCACTAAAGATAGAGTTAAGATTTTTCATGATAAACACATCATAAGAAAAACCTTTGTCCTTGGACAAAAAGTCGTACTCTATAATTCTAGGCTTCATCTTTTTCCAGGAAAATTAAAATTAAGATGGACTGGGCCATTCGTTGTAAAAACCGTGTTTCCATACGGTGCAGTTGAGATCAGTGACACCAAGAATGGAAATGACTTTAAGGTAAATGGTCAACGCCTTAAACCTTTCTTGGAATCGGCTATGGGTCTTTTTGACCTAGTGTATCGGTAACTTTCCTCTTTTCCATTTTGTTTCATGCATCTATACATTTCTTTCATACATTGGGAAAAATGCATGAGATAAGTGTGGGGGAGGGTTCTAACATAACTAATATAACCAAAAAAAAAGGAAAAAAAGGAAAAAAAATATATATTAAAAAAAACTTTTTAAAAGGTTAGAATAATATTTTGATATATTTTTTGTAAGAAATTAAGTCAATTTTAAGGAATAGGAAAATCATAATTAGGATTTCTTATACTTGGTCAAAGTCAGATAACTTGTTTGATTTTTAGGGTTAGGAAGAAAATTTGTGAAAGTAATTTAATCTTGATATTTACCTTGATGAAATATGCACACTAAATACACTTACACACTTAGGGTTTAAAAACAAAGACTCTTATGCCTTATAAAAAAATATATGTAAAAAAATAAATTTAATTATTGATTAGCTAGGTGCTTTGGCCTAAGCAAGTCTTGGTATTTATGCAAAAGATAATTAGATAAGTTTGAATATATATATATATATATATATATATATATATATATATATATATATATATATATATATATATATATATATATATATAAATCCTCTGATTAAGCTGGATATTTGTGACTCATGAAGTATAAGTATTCACGCCTAAAAGGGGTACAGTTTATAAATAAAAACCTTGATTTCGTGGTCTTGTCTGCTCGAGTGTTTAAGTCCTTAGGGGTGTTTTCTCACCTGGTGCCCTAAAACTGTCCGGTTTGGGTGTCACCGACTGAAGGCTCGTTACATGAGCAGATTAGAAAGCCTAATGAAATTGAGGAATAAACTCCACCAAAAATAAATATAAATATGGCATAGGAGTTAATGTTAAAGAACCCTTAGTCAAACTTCACAGTCACGATGGTGCATACGACTCAGGGTAAATTAATAGACTAGATGAGAGGTATAAATTGATTCCTTACTTTGATTGATGACATATTTTTAAATAGAGACCGAGTTTCAGAATGAAAATTTTGATATTCCTATAACTTATAGATTACTTAAAGCCTTACAAATATACTTCAAATATTTTCTCCTTTAAAAATGCTTTTCAAAAATACTAACATTTTTTATGGATTTTGTGGGTGCAATCCACTGAAAACCCTTACGAGACAAAACTCGTCCTCTAGGGGTAACCTAGAGATTTACGGCTTGTTGCACATGCTCAGTGCAATCGATTGACCTGCGAAAGTGGTCTAATAATTGATTAGAATTAGTCTGATGTTTTGCTCGAGGGCGAGCAAAAGATAAGTGTGGGGGTGTGATCAGTCACATATTTTGCATATACATTGTCACCTTATCATACTTTTGAGCTAATAAATCCTATTAACAAGTCTTCTTCTTCTTTGTTTAATGTAGGCCCAATTGCTAAAAGAAAGGAAAGAGAAACAAGCCCAAAAGCCCACCAAATTTTGATTTAATTCAGAATAAATTCGAAATCGAGGAATTAGGGCAAAATCTTGGCATATCAGAGAGGTTGAAAACCGGTTGAAAAGAATCCTCTCAAATCAAACGGTTGAAGCCAACAATCAAAGGCTGTTTCGTCAAATCCTGGAGCAGAAACGAGAAAACCAGAAGAAGATACCGGAGAATCACCAAACCAGGATAGCCACCCAATTAGGTGTGGCCAACTGGCCACACCAGGGCCGCGAAAACGGGGCCCTAGCCGCATTTTCGCGGCTTTGTTGTGTCAGTTGGGGGAGCGTTTGCTCCCCCAATCTTATCAGGATCTCCTCCCTCTGGTTTTTCCCTATAAATACCAGTTTCAACAGAGCAAAAAGGAGCAAAGACTAGTATTAGAATTTTTATTTATACTTTAAGGTTTAGGGTCTTTGTTAGATAGTACAAAAGTTGTATTTTTATTTTTCAATTTATAGTTCAGTACATATACTTGTGAGAGAGAGGAATTGAGTGCTTGTACCTTGAAGATTGAAGTGACATCAATACAAGAATCGAGCTACTTTTTCTTCCACTCATGTACGGTATGTCTTGCGTTATTTACTTGCAGTTTTCTTTGTCTTCAATGAGTAGCTAAATCTGTTTTCTGGGCTCACTATTGTACCTCTCTCCAATTCTTCTTCTATTCTGATTTTAATGAAAAAGACCCAATGAATCATTTGCATGCCTAACTTAAAGCCTTTCTTCTTGAAAGTGTTCTTGAAGGCACATGAGGATGGATTTGAATTTTTAAACTCTTACTTCTTTTAAGAACGTCTTTTTGAACTTGTTTTTATCTTATACTTGACTTCTTGATGATTTAACATTCAATTCAAAATGGTTTCTTAAAGAAAATAGTGAACTTTTCTTACCATCTTATATGCTTTACTTCAAACTTTCTAAAGTCAACCTTAAGTTTGGCCTATGATCAAGTTGAGGCACTAAGGATTTCAATAGAAGAATAAACGGTTGAGTAGTGAGATAGTGAGCCCAGATTTTCTTCTTTATTAAATCAACCAAACAAGTTTTGAGCTTTTTAAATCACCTTCTCGAAAGCCTTCTCTAAAGTTGCAATTTCTCTTTTAATCATCTCCTTCTTTCCATTCTCTTTTCAATTAAAAAACGAGCACAATTCTTTGTTATTAAACGAAACACCGAAAAGCTTTCATCGCATTCCTTCTCGTGGACACGACCCGTTAGCCACAAGCTACACGGTAATTTCTTAACTCTTTGATTGTTCTTTGATTTTTTACAATCATTAGCACTCTAGCCTCATTCCTCAGATTTATCATGGATTTAATGAATTGGGTTTTGTCACTGTATATGAACAAATTGTCGTAATCTTTATTGATAATCTATTCAGCTAACCTTGCAAGGCTTAGCTATTCTCTAAATATTTAATCTACAGTCGAGTTATCATCTAGAGGATTTATTGTAAATTCTTAGTTATACCTTTCAGAATAATCAACGCCCAACATCTATAACTCATTATTATCAGTTTTTTTTATCTATTTAATTACGATCAGTTTTATCAGGTTGTCTTTATCTGTGATATTTTAGTTTACATTCAGAGTGATAGAAAACATGTAGAACATCTAGTAATCTTATTATAAATCCTTCGTCGGGAATAGTTTCAAGCCCAGCAGAGATTCAGACAGTGGAAGTTTGACCAATAATCAGTTCATTTCATATTATTCAGAGTAGCTCAGTTTACAAAGGTTTTGACAGATAATTATATTAGAGAGATAATTCAGCCACACAGTATTACAGTTATTATTGTGTCGGACATAGACAAGGGATTTAGATCGCAGTTCCGCTATAGGGCTTCAGAGAAGTCTAAGGGCTCTTCTTATATTTAACTTATCTTATCACTCTCAGATAGACAAGGTAGTCCAATCGAGCCATTCAGATTGTTATTATCTTCTTCTGGCAGAATTCTCTTATTAACAGTTGTCAGATCAATAGTGGATGGCACCGTCTGAAATTTAATACGGCAGAGAGTACAGATGATGCCTAGGTCCAAAATTATTGATCAGTCGATTTGTGAGCATTACTCTTAGTTATTCATATCTTAATTTGTATAATCCCTATCCCATCTTTTCTGTGTTTATCTTCCCCTTATCGAAAATTTGAAGACGAAATTTTTGCAAGGTGGTAGATTATAACACCCCGTTCCCAGAATACGTACTTAGATACGTATTCTGATTTCTTGATGGTATTCTTTCAATTTTTACCAATATTTATTTCTATTTTAGGATTATTTATATCATTGCTTGGTATGTGATCCGGATTTTCAGACTTAGAGTTAACCTTAGTCTGAACCGGGGACCCAATCCTAGTGAATTGCTCGATATGACCTTTTTAGTAGTCAAATTTGACCGATTTTAGTTTCAAATATTGTTTTCTAGTATAAAATATTTCATCATTTTATGAATTTTTTTGAATTTAATTGCAAAATCTTCAAAACCGGTGTCGACCAATGCCGCCGATCGATTCTTGATTGTCTCTAATTTTGTATAATTTTTATCACATTCGCATATTTATTTGATTAAAATTCTGCTGATAAAACTTTGCTTGCTTGATCCTAGGTCCAAGGTGTGCAAATAAAGAAGAAGACCCTAAATCACTATTTAATGGGTGATTAAAGGCCTACTAAGTAGCCATTGACCTTAGGGAGGAGATTTTGTCAGCCCAGGGCATCAAATCTAGAATCTAAAGGACCCAACTGACAGGAGACAAAAAGGACGACACGCTGCCCGAAGCCAAGCGCGCTGTCCTTGTAGGGCCGCGGGCCGCGTTTTCGCGACCGTACGGGCGTGGGCGCGGCCGTGCTTTGGGCCAAGGGTTGTCCCCCTGGCCTCTTTTCCCATGGTGCCTATAAATACCCCCAGTTGTTCTTCAGAAGGGGATATCCAGAGCTTTAGGATCTTTATGTTAGTTTGATTTTGGAGTTGTAGTTGTTGTTGCTTTTCTTCTTCTTCTAGTTAGTTTAACCATTAGAGTGAAAGAGAGAGAGTGTGTGTAAAAGTTGTATTTGGAGGGTGATAAGCTAATACAAGTAATCACTTCTCTTTCTTCTTTCCATTTACTAGTTGCTTTCATTTGCTTCTATCCCTTTGTTTTAGTGTAACTCCTTTTCTCTTTACCTCTTCTCTCTTGTTGTTTTCTTTACTACCATGTCTAACTAACTCTTTCATTTCATGATTAACTAACTACTAACCCACTAATCTCCAACAACTTGATTGATAACCCAAATGAGTCAATAATATCAAACAAGCCTTGTGCAAACGAGAGTTATGACATCTTAAGATGAGAGTTCTAACTATAACTTACTTACAAGTATTAGCTCTCTTATATTTCATGCTTAACGAGTTTTTGATGATCTATAGAGTTTAAACTTTGCTTGTTTTTGTAAATTAGAGATTTTTTTTAACTTTGCTGATACCATTAGTGCACTTGTGTCTTCCCGTATTCTCGCCTTCAATTGGATCTTGATTAGGGAATGTCCAAATTTTTGCCGTACAAAGCTAACGTTAAAGGAAGAATTATCACTCGATTTTCATGTGAATAGTTCTTATGCATAAGGGTTATGCTTACTTATGATCCATCGTGAGGTCACATCTTCAAAAAGTTAGAGATTAGTGGGAGCATTTAGTAGAAAGTTAGCCATGCGCTTTTACCATTAAGAAAAATCATTTTTACAACCACCAAACAATTCCAAACAATTCTTGAAACCAATTTTTTTTCATTTTCAAATTCTTTATTTGAAACAAAGAACTTTCTCTTTCTTGAACAAAGAAGCCGCATCAAGCTTTCATCGCTCTCCCTCCTTGTGGATACGACCCGTATAGCCACTTCGCTACTATGGAGGAATCGCAAAAGCAGTAACAACAACCCACATTCCTTTACTTATTCTTGTGCTTACTTTTTGCCGATCAATTATCAGATTTTTAATTTACAAACGGAGTTGATTATCTAAAAACGGCTTTCATATTGATCATCAGGATCATATTTTCTATTTTAATATACTTTTTAAGATTTTTTTGAATTTATCGAAATTTGGCCGGAGTTGGTGTCGATAGGAATCACCGGTAGATTTTAAATTTTTAATTTGAAAATGACATTAAATTTCTAGAATCTGATTTCACCATGTGCCTTAATATAATATTTTTTATTTTTGAGAATTTTTGGGGACTTTTCCGAGTCACTCCATTTTTCCGGCTTTTCCGGTGTCTTCCCAGATCCGGAGTTTTATCCGAATATTTTTCTCTTTTCTTTTATTTTTTCTTTCTTTTTTCATTTTTCTTCACTACTCCTTTTTCTTTTCTCCTTTTCTTTTCTTTCTCTTTTCTCGATTTTTCTCCTCCACCCATTCTCCAAAATATCTTCTCCCCTCTTTTTATTTCCTTTTCTTCTTTTTCTTTTTCTTTTTCTTCTTTCTTCTTCCTCTCGCCAGCGACGCAGGGACGAGCCCCTCCTCCTCCCAAATCCTCCCTTTCTCTTCATATCTCTCAAATTCTCTCATTATTCTTACTCTCTCCCTCTCTCTCGCCCCCTTCACTCTCCAATTTCATCTCTCTCCAATTCTTCTTCCCACTCACTCTCTCTCCACCAAGATGGGCGCCTCCTCCACTGCTGGCGAAGCCACGGTGCCCGGCATGCCGCCCCCTACAACTCCCTCCTCCTCTTTAATCACCAACATTTCCACTTCCATTTCCACTTTCACCACCTTCTCCACCACCACCCTCTCCAACGCTTCCACCACCTCTCCCCCATCATATCTACCACCACCTGCAACTCTACCCAAGTCTACACCTCCTCCTCCTTCATCTCTATCACCTCCTCCCGAATCCTATTACCATAATTACCACCTTCATCATCTTCAACCATCACCAAAACCACCATCACCTACAACCTCACCCCTCCTCTCCTGGGCTGCCGGCGCAGGCAGTGGCCGGCCGCGCGCCCGTAGCCAAGTACGCCCCCCTGATCCTTGGTCGGGTGTGAACAATAGGACCCCTCCTTTCTCTTTTTTCTTTTTCTTTCTCTCTCCTTCTCTTATTCTCTCTCTCCCCTCTCCCCCTCAGTGATTTGATTGAAAAATGAAAGCAATGAGAATTACCGTCTAGCTTTGGGCTAACGGGTTGTGTCCACGAGGAGGAATGCGATGAAAGCTTTTTGGTGTTTTTGTTTAGAAAGCAAAGAATGGTGTTTGTTTTTTTTAATATTGAAAAAGAAAATGGAGAGTAAGGAAATGATTAAAAGGAAATTGAAAACTTAGAGAAGGTTTTGGAAAAGGTGATCTTTAAAAAATGTTGAAGATTGTTTAGTGATTTTTAATATAGAAAAAGATCTGGGCTCACTATCTTACTACTTGACGATGCGTTCTTCTCTTGAAATTCTTAATGCCTCAACTTGATCATAAACAAAAACTTAAGCTTTAGTTTTGAAAGTCTTAAGCAAAGCAAATAAGATTGTTTGAAAAAGTTTAACTCTTTTTCTTAAGAAATCCTCTTGAACTGAATGTTAAATCATCAAGTTTTCTTTCAGGTATGAAATAAAAGCAAGTTTAAGTGATATTTTAAAAGAAATAGAAGTTTAGGAATCCAAACCATCCTCATGTGCCTTCAAGAACACTTTTAAAGAAGAAAGGCTTAGTTTAAGGCATACATATGATTCTGTTAGGTTCTTTATATCAAAACTATTCAAAATAAGAGGGATCAAAGAGAGAGACGATAGTGAGCCCAGAAAACAAGTTTAGCTACTCATGGAAGATGTAAAATAAGACATGAAAAATAAAACAAGACATACTCGTGAATTTGAGTAGAAGAAGAGAAAGCTTGATCCTTTATTGATTTCACTTCAATTTTCGGATTACAATCACTCTATCTCTCTCTCACTGGTATTTGGAATGAACTAGAAACTAGAAAACAGAGATACAACTTCTCAATACTCTCTAACAAGAACCTAAATCCTATAAACAAAGAGAAAAACTTAAACTAACTTTCGGTCCCCTTTTCTCTGAAATGCAGTATTTATAGGTAAAACCAAACGAGGGAGGGCGTACGAAGATAGGGGGAGCAAACGCTCCCCCAACAACCTCAACCAAGCCGCGAAAACGCGGCTTTGGCCGCGCTTCCGCGGCAAATGGCCACACCTAGTTGGTGTGCTTCCTCGCTTGGTGATTCCCCTTTATCTCCTACTGGTTTTCCCATTTTAGCTCCAGGATTTGATGAAACGACCTTTGATTTTTGGCTTTAACCACTTGATTTAGGAAGATTTATTTTAATCGGTTTTCAACCTCACTGATTTGCCATGATCTGCCATGATCTTCTGATTTTAAATTAATTCTGAATTGAGTCAGAATTTTGATGGGCTTTTAGGCTCGTTTCTCTTCCCTTTCATTTAGCAATGGGCCTACATTTTATAAAGAAAAATAAGACTTATTTATAGGATTTATTAGATAATAATTTGGTAATGTGACAATGTATATACAATATATGTGCCCGATCATGAATCTCTCTTTCCCTATCCCCTGGCTGGTTGCGCGGCCAGCCGGATGTGAGCCAAGTTCAGGCCACAGTCGTGGCCTGCCCCTTATTCTCTCTCATTATCTCTCTCCTCTCTCTATTTCTCTCTCTTTATATATATTTTAATATATCGGTTGCATGTGCATGTGTTTTGGGGTTCCTGGAGTTGCGACATTTTTTGAAGATGTTAGGCGAGTGTTATCGCTTTTCTGGGTACCCCGCTTCGACTAGTGTTGTATTGTATTTTCTGGGGTTTGTATTGTATTTTCAGGACTGTGTATTTGTATCGGTAGATTTGTATTTGTCTAGTGGACATGTAGAATTGAACTGATGTGTTGTGTTTATAGCAGTGTGGGTGTGTACGTGTGTGCTGTGGACATGTATCTGTATCAATGCGATGAATGATTGTAATAACGTAGTTTAATACCAGTTCATATATATGTTGTGATATATTCTCTATTATCATGCGTGGCTGATTGCAAAATCAAAGAGTTAAGAGATTACCGTGTAGCTTTGAGCTAATGGATCGTGTCCACGAGGAGGAATGCGATGAAAGGTTTTCGGTGTTTTGTTTAGTAACAAAGAATTGTGCTCGTTTTTTTAATTGAAAAGAGAATGGAAAGAAGGGAGATGATTAAAAGAGAAATTGCAACTTTGGAGAAGGCTTTGGAGAAGGTGATTTAAAAAGCTTGAAAATTGTTTGGTTGATTTTAATATAAGAAGGAGAAGATCAGGGCACTAATTTTTAACTCAGCTATGTACTTATCTCAAGGAAATTTGGGTTGCATCACTTTTATTATAAATCAAAAACCTTTAGTTTCTTTTAATGTCCAAGTAAAACAAATAAGGTCGTTTCATTTAAATCTTAAACCCTTTCGTTACAAATCATTAAGAAGTGAATGTTAAACCATCAAGCGCGAAGAAGCAAGTATGGAATAAAACAGTTCAAAGAGATTCATGCTTTAAAAGTCCAAGTTAAAATAAAGAAATCCTCATGTGCTTTCAAGAACGAAGTTTTAACTAAGGTACTTTCTGATTCAAAAAGGGTTGCTTTTATGAAAATCAGTCAAGAGAGAGAGAGAGAGAGAGAGAGAGAGAGAGAGAGAGAGAGAGAGAGGATAGAAGAGGTCCATTAGTGAGCCCAGAAAATGAATTAGCTACTCATTATGAACTGAAAACAAACAAGAGAATGACAAGTAAACTTGAACATACCGAATTCGAGTTGAGTTGATCAAGCAAGTAGAAGCTCCTTTGATTGTCACTTCAAAGACGAATTACACACTCAATTCCACTCTTCTCTCTGGTGTTTGCACTGAACTACAAATTATAAAGCAAAAATACAACTTCTATACTATCTAACAAAGAGCCTAAATCCTTAAAAAATAAACAAAAATTCTAATCCTAGTCTTCGCTACTTTTTTCTCTGTTGAACATGGTATTTATAGGGAAAAACCAGAGGGGTGAGGTTGTAAGAAGATTGGGGGAGGAAACGCTCCCTCAACAGCTTTCAACAAGTTGCGAAAATGCGGCTAGGGCCGCGTTTTCGCGGCCTTGGTGTGGCCAGATGGCCACACCCAAGTGGTGGAACTCCCCTCTTTGGTGATTCGCCCATATCTTCTGCTGGTTTTCTCGTTTCAGCTTCAAAATTTGACAAAACAGCCTTTGATTGTTGGCTTTAACCGCTTGATTTGGGAGGATTCTTTTCAACCGGTTTTCAACCTCTCCGATATGCCAAGATTTTGCCCTGATTCCTTGATTTCGAATTTATTCTGAATTAAATCAGAATTTGGTGGGCTTTTGGGCTTGTTTCTCTTTCCTTTCTTTTAGCAATTGGGCCTACATTTAACAAAGAAGAAGAAGACTTATTATTAGGATTTATTAGCTAAAAAGTATGATAAGGTGACAATGTATATGCAATATATGTGACTAATCACACCCCCACACTTATCTTTTGCTCGCCCTCGAGCAAAACATCAGACTAATTCTAATCAATTATTGGACCACTTTCGCAGGTCACTCGATTGCACTGAGCATGTGTAACAAGCCGTTAAACCTCTAGGTTATCCTAGAGGACGAGTTTTGTTTCGTGAGGGCCACAAAATCCATAAAGAAAGAGAAAAAAGTTAGTATTTTCGAAAAGCATTTTGAAAAGAAAAAATATTTGAAGTATATTTGTGAGAGTTTAAGTAATCTATAAGTTATAAGATTATCAAAATTTTCATTCCTAAACTTAGTCGCCATTCAAAAACATGTCATCAATCAAAGTAAGGAGTCAAATTGTCTTTCTCATCTAGTCTATTACTTTACCCTGATTCATATGCACCATCGTGACTGTGAAGTTTGACTAAGGGTTCTTTAACATTAACTCCTATGCCTTATTTATATTTATTTTTGGTGAAATTTATTTCTCAATTTCATTAGGCTTTCTAATCTGCCCATGTAACGAGTCTTTAGTCGGTGACACCCAAACCGGACAGTTTTAGGGCACCAGGTGAGAAACACCCCTAAGGGCTTAAACACTCGAGCATACAAGGCTACGAAACCAAGGTTTTAATTATAAAATGTACTCTTTTAGGCGTGAATACTTATGCTTCATGAGGCACAAATACCCAGTTTAATCAGAGGATTTATATATATATATATTTTCAAACTTATCTAAATATCTTTTGCATAAATACCAAGACTTGCTTAGGCCAAAACACCTAGCTAATCAATAATTAGATTTGTTTATTTATTATTATTTTTTCATATAGTTTCTTTTCTTTTTTTATAAGGCATAAGAGTCTTTGTTTTTAAACCCTAAGTGTGTAAGTGTATAAAGTGTGCATATTTCATCAAGGTAAAGATCAAGACTAAATTACTTTCACAAATTTTCTTCCTAACTCTAAAAATCAAACAAGTCATCTTATTTTGACCAAGTGTAAGAAATCCTAATTATGATTTTCCTATTCCTTAAAATTGACTTAATTTCTTACAAAAATATATCAAAATATTGTTCTTACCTTTCAAAAAGTTTTTTTTAATATATATATACAAATTTTTTTTATATTTATTTTTTACATTTTACATTTTTTTTTGAAGTTATATTAGTCATGTTAGAACCCTCCCCCACACTAATCTCATGCATTGTCCCCAATGTATGAAAGAAATGTATAGATGCATGAAATGAAATATAAAAGAGGTGCATATATTATACAAAAATATGTACAACATCAAGTTTCTCTCACACCTAGATCTTTTTCGGTCTTATCCCTCTAGCTCTCTTCTCGTCATTCCAATGGGTCCTCTTTATAGGGCATAGTGGGGAGGCCAATTTTTCTGTCATTTTAGCTCTCTTCCTCTTCAGTCTCAATTTCTTTAGGTTTTCCTTCCTCATATTTCTACATTCATTATTCAAAAATTGATCACCACCACACTTCTCAGTTGGAACTTCCTCACTATGAATGCCTAAGAATTCTAACTCTGTTCTATATATCTCTTCAAAGCTTAGGTCAACACTTTCCCCTAGAGATGTGTAATTAACCAAAAGATCCCTAGTTGGTTCATCCAAACACATGAGTTCTTCTTCGAAGAGGTTTTTAAAGAGTATGTCAATCGGAGGTTCTTCAACTATATTCTTATGTGATACATTATTGGTTGGCTCATCGAAAGTGAAGACATTCAAATCAAATTTCCCCTTTTTAAAGGGTACTTTAACATTAGGATCTCCGACATATGCCTTCTCATCAAGATAATCGCATTCATTCTTAAATAATTCATTAAGAAACAGCGACTCATCTTCTATATCTTCACTCTCTTCATCATAATTATTTTCAATAAAGTTTACCTCAACTATTTGATCTCTTATCTTACGAGGTTATTTTTCTAGGTTGAAGACATTGACTTCTCTAGTCATGTCCCTAAAAGTTAACCTCATGGACCCATTCCTACAATTGATGATGGCATTGGCAGTAGCAAGGAATGGTCGCCTTAGGATAACAGGAGTTTGAGCCCTAAGATTGGAGTTAGACACAGGTTGTGTCTCTAGAACTATGAAATCAACAGGGTAAATAAACTTCCCAACCCGGATAAGGACATCATTAATCTCCCCTTTTAGAACTTTCACTGAACGGTCAGCCAGTTGGATAGTGACTCGAGTTGGACTAAGATCGCCCAACCCGAGTTGTTGATAAACTGAGAATGGAAGCAAGTTGATACTTGCCCCCAAGTCAAGAAGTGAACGACTAATCTCAGCTTGTCCTATTGTGCAGGCAATGGTTGGATTACCTGGATCCTTATACTTAACAGGGATCGGACCCGATAGTAGCTCACTAATGTTAGTGGCTAAGAAGACTTTTTTTAGGTACATTAGTTTTTCTCTTCTTGGTGTACATGTCCTTAAGAAACTTAGCATAAGATGGGACTTGTTGGATGGCATCAAGAAGTGGCACATTTATCTTCACTTGATTAAAGATCTCAATTATCTTATCCATATGTGGATTTTGCTTGTTATTTTTAGCCTATTAGGAAATGGTGCTATAGGCTAGTGCACATGACTGGTTGACTTATCTTTTTTAGATTCATCAAATTTAGGAGGAGTGGGATAAGATGAGGTGGATGCTGAAGTGTGATTGTGCTGACTAGGATTAGGTGGTGTTGATACTTGGTTATCAACTTTCTTTCCCGACCTCAATGTATGAACAACATTACATTGATTCAGTGATTGATCCTCAAAAAAATGAGCTTGTTGTGAATTTCTGGGATTCATAATTGGTTGACTGGGCAAGGTACCCTTTTGCCTCTCATGTTGTGGGTTGGCTAACTGGCTCATTTGACCCTCTAGCCTCTGTATTATTTGCATAAGAGAATCTTGGTTCTTCATGTACCATTCCATGTTTCTCTTAAAATCAGTCATTCTCCTTTCGAGTTGAGTATTCTGGAAGGAAGTTGGTGGAGCTTGGTTGGGAAAATTTTGTTGATAATTTGAAAAATTGTTGGGAGAATTGTGAGAGTGATTGGAAAAGTTGGGTTGATGATTGGAAGAATTATTGGAATGATGGAAGTGGTTTGCATGGTTTGACCGTGGGTGGTCATTATTTTGTTGGCTCCATGAGAAATTTGGGTGATTTCTCCAGCCAGGATTGTACGTTGGAGCGTAAGGATCATTATTCGGCCTTGAAAAGGCCGCATTCATCGGTTCAGAAAAGTGTTGGTGAGCTTGAAATACAGGACACTCCTCAAACACATGATTCATGGCCTGACAGTAAGTACAACCCGGAGTTAGAAATTGGTTCGGGCTGACTTGATTGACTGGACTTGGTTCCTTAGTTTCTAAAGCTTCCAGTCTTCTCGCTAGGTTAGCTAACTTAGCCTCGTTAGCTATGGATGATTCAATCGAATGGAGACCTCCTTTTGAAGAGATAGAGTTTGGATTTCTAGAGTTTTCACTAGAAGGTTCCCATTGGATGGTCTTTTCAGCTAGATTCTCATATAAATCCCATCCTTCATGCTCATCCTTGTGCAAGAATCCCCCTTGGCACATGCTTTCTAAGAGGTTCTTGGTCGAGTAGTCTAAACCGTCTTAAAGAACTTGGCATTGTCGCCATTTCTCTATTCCATGATGAGGACATTGGACAAGGAGGTCTTTAAAGTGTTCAAAGTACCTCCAAAATGGTTCACTAGGTTTTTGCTTGAACTGCATGATGTTTTTCCTAACGAGAACGGTCTTGTGGATTGGATAGAATTTCTTCAAGAAGACCTTGATGAAACCATCCCAGGATGTGATAGAGCCGGCCGCTAAGCTGTAAAGCCATTTCTTAGCTAAGTCCTTAAGAGTAAATAGGACAAATCTCAACCTAATAGCATCATCTGCAAGGTGTGGGATTTTCATCATTAAGCATACTTCCTCAAATTCTCTTATGAAGAAATAAGCATCTTCAGACTCTAAGCCATGGAACTTAGGGAGTGTATTGATGAACTGTCACTTAAGCTCAAAGTTGTGTTCACTAACCGATGGAAGTTAGATGCAGGATAAAAGTGATGTTCTAATGGGATAGAACCTATCCTGCAAAGATGTCGGTTGATCCATAACCGAATCTGGTCTTGGTTCGAACTTGAGTGGTGATGTGTTTCTAGTTAACCTAGATGAATTAGGGTCTCTTGACCACACTTGCATACACAAACACAATCACAAACAAGTTCACCAATAGTCAAGAAGAGAAAACAACCAAGCCTAGTCTAAGGTAACCTAGACCTAGACAACTCTTAACTGGTTGATTGTCCACAGGAGGTATAATGTAGACTTTGACCACAAGCTAATCAGCCAGTTCAGAGCAAGATTGGTGGGAGGTTATCCGTCAAAGACGTTCCTTAATTAAGCACCAACCTTCGGGCTCCCTTAATCCCCTTCCTAGACACTGATTTGGCAGGAGTCAAATTCCAACACCTTCCCCCTTAGGATAATCTCCTAGTGAGTTTGAGATGTCCCTAAGGCCAACGTCTATCAGATTTTACTTAGGCTTAGGTTGTGCGTGCTTGGAGATGATTTGTGGGCTAAGGAAGGGTAATGATTTCCCCACATTATCTTGACTTGAGTTTTGCCCTTAGAATTTATTGTGCAAAGTGTGCAACATACAGAACAGTAACATTCAAAAGCAAAATATCACCCAAGAATGGTTCCTAAATTATATGCTATGCATACGTACCTTGTCTCCATCTCTCTTCAACAGTAATTGTAAAATAAACGTATTTAAACAAATGCCTAGAATGCAAGTCTAAACGTTTTTAAGCAATTAACAATCACTCAAATTACTGTTGAATTAAAACAGAGATGGTGGATAGCAGATATAACAAGAATATAACGTACAAAAAACTTAATTTTGTGCGAGCAATATGTCCTGCAAAAAGAGTTTTAGTAGTCTAACGAAAATTTCAACTTTTGCAATGCAATTTCTTGAAATTTTATTGCCTACTTTCGAGAGTAGGGGCACAGAATTTGCAAGTCTTCTCTTGCAAAGCTTGAATGCTAGATCTGAATCTTTAAGTCCCTGAAACAACACATCAAATTTGTTAAAAAATAAATACACCGTTCCCTTCCCGGTAGCGGCGCCAAAAATTGATTGAAAAATCAAAGAGTTAAGAGATTACCGTGTAGCTTTGGGCTAATGGGTCGTGTCCACGAGGAGGAATGCGATGAAAGCTTTTCGGTGTTTTGTTTAGTAACAAAGAATTGTGCTAGTTTTTTAATTGAAAAGAGAATGGAAAGAAGGGAGATGATTAAAAGAGAAATTGCAACTTTGGAGTAGGCTTTGGAGACGGTGATTTAAAAGCTTGAAAATTGTTTGGTTGATTTTAATATAAGAAGGAGAAGATCTGGGCTCACTAATTTTTAACTCAGCTATGTACTTATCTCAAGAAAATTTGGGTTGCATCACTTTTATTATAAACCAAAAACCTTTAGTTTTTTTTATTATCCAAGTAAAACAAATAAGATCGTTTCATTTAAATCTTAAGCCCTTTCGTTACAAATCATTAAGAAGTGAATGTTAAACCATCAAGCACGAAGAAGCAAGTATGGAATAAAATAGTTCAAAGAGATTTGTGCTTTAAAAGTTCAAGTTTAAAATAAATAAATCCTCATGAGCTTTCAAGAACAAAGTTTTAACTAAGGTACTTTCTGATTCAAAAAGTGTTTATTTTATGAAAATCAGTCAAGAGAGTGAGGATAGAAAACGTCCATTAGTGAGCCCAGAAAATGAATTAGCTACTCATTATGAACTGAAAACAAACAAGAGAATGACAAGTAAACTTGAACATACCGAATTCGAGTTGAGTTGATCAAGCAAGTAGAAGCTCATTTGATTGTCATTTCAAAGACGAATTACACACTCAATTCCACTCTTCTCTCTGGTGTTTGCAGTGAACTACAAATTATAAAATAAAATACAACTTCTATACTATCTAACAAAGAGCCTAAATCCTTAAAAAATAAACAAAATTCTAATCCTAGTCTTCGCTACTTTTTCCTCTGTTGAACATGGTATTTATAGGAAAAAATCAGAGGGGTGAGGTTGTGAGAAGATTGGGGGAGCAAACGCTCCCCCAACAGCTTTCAACAAGCGGCGAAAACGCGGCTAGGGCCGCGTTTCCACGGCCCTAGTGTGGCCAGATGGCCCACACCCAAGTGGTGGAACTCCCCTTTTTGGTGATTCGCCCATATCTTCTGTGGTTTTTCTCGTTTCAACTCTAGGATTTGACGAAACAGCCTTTGATTATTAGCTTTAACCGCTTGATTTAAGAGGATTCTTTTCAACCGGTTTTCAACCTCTCTGATATGCCAAGATTTTGCCCAGATTCCTTGATTTTGAATTTATTCTGAATTAAATCAGAATTTGGTGGGCTTTTGGGCTTGTTTCTCGTTCCTTTCTTTTAGCAATTGGGCCTACATTTAACAAAGAAGAAGAAGACTTATTATTAGGATTTATTAGCTAAAAAGTATGATAAGGTGACAATGTATATGCAATATATGTGACTGATCCAAAATTTTGATTGAGGTTGGACCTGCACACAAATACAATATTTCAGATTTTAAGATTAAAGAGTGCAAGTTACTCAATTCTACCGCAATAGCAAGTGGCTATGCGGGTCGTGATCCACAAGGAGGGACTAGCGATAGAAGCTTTTTAGTAAGTTCTCTTTTTAGATACCATTAATGGTTAAAAATTCTTCTTTAATTTTTTTAAGAAAAAATTGTTAAAGTTGAATTAGGAAGAAGATGGTAGATTAAGAAGATGAAAAATGAAAAATAGATTATATACAAAGAAATGGAAAAGAGTGATAAAGATGGTTGGAGCTTGTGATATTGAAACTAAAGAATAAAGAAAAGAAAGATAACCTAAAAATTACTTACCTCTTCTGTGCTCATATACCTTAGATCTGTTGCCACGACTTACCTTGTCTTTGAAGGCAATCAAGCATGGCGTATATGATCTTCCCCATTCTCGATCTACACTACGAATAAAAGGGTAAGCTAAACTAACAAAGAATGGTTATTCATCACCATAGGCCATCAAGGGCACTTGCAATGGCGAAGCAGTGTCGAGGCTATCGGATTCACTTGGATTACAAACACATCAGAGGAGAGTAAACGAAAATAAGAGTAAAGAAGAAAATGAAACTTCGATTCGATTCTAATAACAATGAAAGAAAGGACTTACTTATACCGGTGTCACCCGGTGTCACCCTCAGTACAAGCTTGATCTCCTTCCTCCATGAAGCTCGTTTCTCCTCTCAGTTACATAAATTAAAACTGAAAATTACATGACAAGAAAAACAAAAACCTACACTAAAAAATGGAAAAGTGGACTAAATCCTATCTCTGCATGGTCGTTCTCCCTTGCCTTTGAGATTGCAGGTATTTATAGAAGAAATGCTGATGTTAGAGGAGTATAAAGATAGGAAAATCTGGCTATTTCTGAATTTGAATCCTCCCTTATCTCCAAACTTGATTTGATGTGGATATTCAGTTCTGATCTGCAGTTTGTTGGCGTATTGATTGCTGAATATCACTTATCAAATGATAGCATTAGAAATAGTAATAAACATAAGAGTTGTTGCTCTATAAGTCCTTTTTTTGGATCATCTTGAATCATCAGATTTGAGATTCAGTAGCGAAAGTTATGATTTAAATACTGAAATGTATTCAGTCAGAATTTGAGTCAAACTTACTTCATCTCATCCGTTGATCTTCTCTCTATCCGTTTATCTCTCTGTATTTGATATTATCCTCGATTGATATTTATCTAACCAAAATGGATTTATAGAAATCTGAATTTTACTGATTTTCATTTGGTGTTATCTTTCTCATTTGCTCTGATCTTCAGCTGAACATTTACCCCAATTCTTGATTTGTTCTAACTAGATCTGGGATCATCCTCAGCTAACCAAATAGATTCAGTTAAATCTGATTTTAACTGGTATTTATTTGGTTTAATCCTCTTTCTCTTCATTATTATCTTCTACAAATAAACATTTAAGACAAAGAAATTAGCGGATTTATTATACGATAAATGTATGAGTGTAATGAAAAGAATACAAAATATGTGTACGATCACACCCCCACACCTATTTTTTTGCTCGTCCTCGAGCAAAACAACTAAACTATACTAAGGATTATTAGACCACTTTCGCAGGTCACTCGATTGCACTGAGTATGTGCAACAAGCCGTTAAACCTCTAGGTTTCCCCTAGAGGATGAGTTTTGTCTCGTGAGGGTTTTCAGTGGATTATACCCACAAAATCTATAAAGAAAGAGAAACAAAGAGTTAGTATTTTCGAAAAGCATTTTGAAAGATAAATTGTTTTAAAATATAATTGTAAGATTTAAGTAATCTATAAGTTATAGGAAAACTGAATTTTTTATTCCTAAACTTAGTCTCTATTCAAAAATTTGTTATCAATCAAAGTAAGGAGTCAAATTGTACTTCTCATCTAGTCTATTATTTTACCCTGAGTCATATGCACCATCGTGACTGTGAAGTTTGACTAAGGGTTCTTTAACATTAACTCCTATGCTTTATTTATATTTATTTTTGGTGGTATTTATTCCTCAATTCCATTAGGCTTTCTAATCTGCCATGTAACGGGCCTTTAGTCAGTGACACTCAAACCGGACAGTTTTAGGGCACCAGGTGAGAAAACACTCTTAAGGACTTAAAAACTCGAGCAGATAAGGCCACGAAATTATGGTTTTTATTTATAAAATGTATCCTTTTTAGGCGTGAATATTTATGCTTCATGAGGCATAGATACTCAGCTTAATCAGAGGATTTATATATATATATATATATATATATATTTCAAAGTTATCTAATTATCTTTTGCATAAATACCAAGGCTTGCTTAGGCCAAAGCACCTAGCTAAATAATAATTAGATTTGTTCATCTTTCATAGATATATTTTTTTCTTTTTTTTCTTTTTTCTTTTTAATAAGGCATAAGAATCTTTGTTTTTGAACCCTAAGTGTGTAAGTGTATGAAGTGTTTTTGAACGACCATGCAGAGATAGAATTTAGTCCACTTTTCTATTTTTTAGTGTAGGTTTTTGTTTTTCTTTTCATGTAATTTTCAGTTTTAATTTATGTAACTGAGTGGAGAAACGAGTTTCATGGAGGAAGGAGATCAAGCTTGTACTGAGGGTGACACCGGTATAAGTAAGTCCTTTCTTTCATTGTTATTAGAATCGAATTGAAGTTTCTTTTTCTTCTTTACTCTTGTTTTCGTTTACTCTCCTCTGATGTGTTTGTAATCCAAGTGAATCCGATAGCCTCGAGACTGCTTCGCCATTACAAGTGCCCTTGATGGCCTATGGTGATAAATAACCATTCTTTGTTAGTTTAGCTCGCTCTTTTATTCGTAGTGTAGATCGAGAATGGGAAAGATCATATACGCTATGCTTGATTGCCTTCAAAGATAAGGTAAGTCATCGCAACGGATCTAAGGTATATGAGCACTGAAGAGGTAAGTAATTTTTAGGTTATCTTTCTTTTCTTTTATTCTTTAGTTTCAATATCACAAGCTCCAACCATCTTTATCACTCTTTTCCATTTCTTTGTATATAATATATTTTTCATTTTTTCATCTTCTTAGTCTACCATCTTCTTCCTAATTCAACTTTAACAATTTTTCCTTTTTCTTTTAAAAAACTAAAGAAGAATTTTTAACCATTAATGGTATCTGAAAAAAGAACTTACTAAAAAGCTTCTATCGCTAGTCCCTCCTTGTGGATCACGACCCGCATAGCCACTTGCTATTGCGATAGAATTGAGTAAGTTGCACTCTTTAATCTTAAAATCTAAAATACTGTATTTGTGTGCTGGTACAACCTCAATCAAAATTTTTAAATGTTGTAATAGCGTAGTTTAATACCAGTTCATATATATGTTGTGATATATTCTCTATTATCATGCGTGGCCAACCCTTTGTGGTCGTGAGCCTTCGTACTCTCACTCAGCCTCCGCGCTTAACTGCTCTATAGTTTTGTATCAGCTTTCAGGCTTAAACCCTCCAGGTTTCCTAGCTTTGTCGAGAGCCTACCCAAGTCGTGTGATTGTGAGTCGAGCTTAATTACATAGCCTCATGAGGCATGACTTAGCTATGCTCTCACCTTGCTCACCCACCGGGTTTGACTAGCTATACCATGTAGTCTACGAGCTGAGTTTAATTGCGTAGCCTTGTCAGACACGGTCTAGCTATACTTCTACTTGCTCAGCCTCTGGGCTTCCTCGCTTGTTGGTTCTCTTATTTGCTATTCATATACGAATGTGTGTTGTTTAACATCTTCTGTAGGTACATATTAATCCTCCGGGCTTAACCGCTCCGCGGTTCTATACTACAGCCTTTGGGCGTAACCTCTCTGAGGTTCATTAAACTCCTCTGAACTTTCTATATGCTAGGCCTGGTAGGCAGACCTAGCTTTAGCACTTTACCTCTAACTTCGTTCGAGCGTAGTTATTCTGTGAGCACAGGTTCACCATGAGCGGTAGCATAGTTTTCATACTCACGCTTCACCATGTATGTTTAGCTGAGCCGCAGTGGTA
This sequence comes from Agave tequilana, assembly GCA_038442645.1. Taxonomy (NCBI): domain Eukaryota; kingdom Viridiplantae; phylum Streptophyta; class Magnoliopsida; order Asparagales; family Asparagaceae; genus Agave; species Agave tequilana. The sequence goes on along the minus strand of JAVJIF010009223.1, from coordinate 16,751 downwards.
ACCACGTCGAGCATGATAATATTTAGTGTTGTACATTAGCTTCGCTTTAGCTTGTTTAGCTTCGCTTTGCTGTTCGATTGCTCTCTTACCCACTTGCCTGCTTGATGGTTTAAGTCATTTAGAGTTTGAAATCTTTACTTATATTGTATTTCAAAAACTGTATTTTTTCTGGTATTAGTACTGATCTTCTGTATCGGTATTATTTTCCTGTTTTGTGTTGTTCGATTGTTGATATCTTTTGTGTTATCGTTTACCGTGATTTTACTTGATGTGCTAACACTTATCGTGTTTTCAGTTAACACCTGACACCTACCTGTTATCACTTGACATTTGTATGTTACCATCTAACATGCTATTACCTGATACATGCTGGAATTACCTGACATCTGACATGTTATTACCTGACACTTGACATGCTTAACACTTGAATCTTGACTATCACATTATGAGATTATAATACCTGATATCCCGATATACTCTTGCATTCTAGTACACATGTACTCCTGATACTCCTAACATGTTCCTGCATATTCTCATACACTGATAATTACATAATAAACTATGAAAAGGACAACTTATATCAGGTCGGGGAAACCGATAGATATCAATATGTTTTCGTGTTTGCAGTAGTATTAGGCATGTTGTACAACCCAAACTTTTGGTCCTACCTGAGGGCCTCTAGGTATTCTGAGGGGTATGCTAGCACTTCCTTCCTATTACTTTCCTGAATGAGCATATAAATAAGACCATCTAATGTACGCCTTACGGCCAGTTCCGTACACCAGCGGCGGAACACCCAAGACCATGGTCCCAGGCATGCACGGGACCCATTGTAAATATTGTTTATTGATATTCCCGTTGGTTACCAATAATAACCTTAGCTTACTCATATATTGATGTATGTGTTGGGACGCTAGAGCACATATCTAGATATATGGGTAGGATAAGTAGTAATAATAATAATAAGATGCTAATTAATAATTCGTCATGCTGTTTTGCAATTCGGATTGTACACACTCGGATTACGGTAAAGTGAGACATAAAGTATATAGATGAGGGTTTCTTTGTTTGGATTATTATTCCTTCAATATACTTGTCCCATAAAACCATAAACTGAGCTTTTACAATTAGTTTTGCTCATATTCAGTTTTATTCAATTTTATTCGATTTTATTGGTTTTATTGGTTTTATGATGTTTTCTTAGTTTAGGAGACAATTCGGGTTATATAAAATCAGGATACGGTTATGTGAGATATAAGGTATATATATGAGAGCTTTCTTGTTTGGGTTATTTATTTGATGTACTAATCTCACAGATTCATAATTTAAGCTTATATAACTGATTTTATCATATTTACTTTACTTGCTGTCTCATTGCTTGCTCCTGTAATGCTTGCGCTCACGACACGATTTTTAATACATGCTTTTGACTCGGATTTATCGATACACGTATGCTTGTCCCTGCACTCTACTTGGCACTCATCTTACCACTCGTTGGGGAGTTTTTGACTCCCTAACTCCCTGGACCTGCTATTTTCCATTGATGAGAAATATGGGGAAAACTTTTCAAAATTCGGAGAGATTTACAAGTAAAAATGAAAAACTACAAGTATCTCTTCTTGAGATTCTGAGAAAGTGTGCTGGTGGAAGTTCGATCGGTGCGTGACCACTTTATTCTATTGACGATGCTAGTGATCAAGTCTTCAGGTCTTCGACTTAGGAATTTTTTTCTTACCTGATTCCGAATCTTTCGAGAGAGGAAGATCTTGAGGTTATTAGCACCCTGAAAGAGAACTAAAGTTCCCTAAAGAAGCTCAAAAGTTAGAGATTGATCTCTTGTGAAAATTTTAACCTCTAGATACAGAAAAATCAGCCTAAATTCTCTACCCTGATCAGCCAGTCAAACGCTCAGCCCTGAGCCCCTCCCTGCACTGGGCTATTTATAGGCTCTTTGGTGTGTAACTGCTCTCCTAAAATTAGTAAAGTACATCAGTTTAGCTTTGCTCCTGAAACAAGAATAGTTTGTCTGCTAGGCTAAACACAACTTGTGCGAAAGGAAAAACCCACAAGCGAAGTTAATTAGCCAGCTGACTTGGGGTTGTTACACCAATCCCCTGATTTACTCTATCAAGTGAGGGATTTTCTCCAACTAATTAAGGAGTAAAAGATCACGGTAATAAACTGTCAAAAAGTGAAATTATCACATTAATCTTGTGTTGAGATTTTTAAATGATAAAAAATAACCATAAGAGCCCGCAATGGAGCAAAGCTTCATGCGAAGCTAAGAGAAGAGCCCATAGGAGGAGCTAAAAAGAAGCTTGCGGTGAAGCTATAAAAGAGCTTGTGGTGAAGCAAAAAGATAGCTCTTTAATAGAGTTTGAGTTACCTTGAGAAGCGATGCCAAGAAATGAGCCCACAATGGAGCTATTCTAAGCTTGTTTTGCGAAGCTAGAGCTGAGCTGCGGCGAAACAAAATGTTAGCCTCTTGGGCTTCTCTAAAAGGTAATACTTGGTTCACTGTCTGCTTCACTGGATCAGTGAAGTCTAAGTCACTGATTTGTTCATCAGAGATGAACAGGTCTTTAGCGTGTTTGGGACTTGTCTTTTAAAAGTTTTGACAAGTTAAACATCGTTCAGACCGGTTGCAGAGCTGCCTTGGAGTTTGTCTTTTCGGTGTGTAAACAAAATCTCCTTCAAAATTTTTGTAATACGTAATGGATCGGTACAAATTCTGAAATACTTTGAACCTGAAACTGTGACCTAAACTTTGACATTACTTAGGTCAGAAGAACCCATTGAACTAAGTGCAAATGTGCATTGAACTAGGTAACCAAATTGGTTAACCAAGGAACTCCATGTGGAGTGGGCTTCATGGAAGCTAATAGATGAGCTCTCAGCAGAGTTAAACTGAAGCTTCAGGCGAAGCTGCAAAACTGAGCTCATAGCAAAGCTAAAATAAAGTTTCATGGGGAGCTAATGATAAGCTCATAGCAGAGCTAAAATTAAAACTTCATTAGGAAGCTAAGACTGAGCTCTCAGTGGAGCTGAAATGAAGCGTTTGTGTGAAGTTGAATAGCTCCTCCAGTTAGGGTCGTTACCCTTCAAGCCATCGCTTCAAATTTAATTTGAAGTGATAGCTTTGCACTTCTTTCGAGGGGGCGAAGCTAAAGTATTCGTTTCTTCGCTAGCATCTCTAGTGTTTAGCTCCGCCACTACCTTCTTAGTGCTTAGTTTTGTGGGCACTGCTGTCTCGATTCACGTGGAGCGCTTAAATGCTTTGGCCTCGCAGGCGTTGCAGAAATGAAGCATCATCTGCATGTCATTTAAGGGTTCTCCCTTTATTCCTGGCATTCAAATTGTTGGGAATGGCAGCTCGCACTTCTTTCAAGGAGGCAAAGCCAGATACCTCTATCTATAAAAGCCACCTTGGCTGTTTGTTTTTAGAGAAATTATTTTCTCTTCTAAGTGTTTAATCTTCTTCCTTTGAATTCTTCTTCGCAAATCAATGGCACTCAAGTGGCGTCCAGGGGAAGAAATCACCATCTTTGCTGTGGAGACGTCGCCTTCCCTAGTCATTGAACGACCAATTGATGGTAGGCATTTCCCCCTTTTTCAGAGATTTGTGAATCTCTTTCAAAACTAGTTTCAGCTATTTCATGGAGAACCTATCAAAGTTCCCCATGAACCAATGATTTTTATTTTAGGGAGTTGATCTCGCTTAATTTTGATTATATCAATTTTAGAGGTTTTTAGTTCCCCTTTAATTTCGTAGGTCAAAATCAGAAACCAGAAGGTTTCTTCCTCAAGCTTCCACACGAATCTAGCCCTTTGGGCTTTTCGCATTCTGCCAGGACGTAGAATGCGAAGCTAAGTTTTGGAGTGAAGCAGAATCGAGGATTTTTGAGTCATTTGAATTCCTCTAGGCACAAGTGCCTCTTAAGCTTCCAGTGAAGCTAGCTCTTAGTGCTTTTTCTTGCAGTCTGCCTAAGTGTAGTGTGAAGATTCACCTTAGAGCGAAGCTAGCTTCGCTCGAAGAGCAAAGCTGAATCTGGATTAGCTTTACTCAGAGAGCAAAGCTGAATCTGGATTAGCTTCGCTCGGAGAGTGAGGATATGACTTAGAACTTCTTCTTTCCCTTTTTCTAGAGGCTAACATGCTTATTCTTCTTTGTCTTGCAGTACTTTACACTTCTAGCCAATCCAACGGCATATCTGGATCAGTAAGGGGGATGAACGGGTGTGTTTACTCCCATTTTCAAGACCAGGCTTCTCTTTCTAGTGACGGGAACACATTGGAGCACATTGCACTAATCTTTGCCAGGGGTGAACTCACATTAAGAGGCATTTTGGTCATTACCATGCTTGAAGATAATGATGGATAATTTATCAGAAGCCCATCATCATGTTCAAAGCCAAAGAAGAGTGCATTTTCTCAGAAGCACCACGTTGCAACTTGTTGCTATTGTGCTCGGACATATCTGGAAAGACCACGATTGAAGTGATGATAAAGACATATCCAATGACAATCTCCTTCTTGTCATCACTTAATACCTTTTCCAGCTTTAGCTTTGTCACTCTTCTCTGCATGAGCTAGAAAAGACCAACATCAGGAGAAATCTAGTCTTTACAAAGTTGAGATAACTACTTTCAGCCGGAAGAAGCTGAAGTTTCAAGTCATTGTTAGAGCGAGAGGAAGTCCATTCTTGAGTCAGAGCTAAGATCATATTAGTGACAAACTTTGATATAATACAATTAATGTATCTTTTCCTATGAATCAATGAAAATAAATTTAATTGACTCATTTGCTCTTTCTTAATGTTTTCTTCATTCTTTGCTTGTCTTGTATAATTACCCACAAGTAATATAAGTTTTCTATATGAGAAAAACTTAACATGTAAATTCTTTAGAAAGAACTGAAAGGGTGAAATTTCACTAAGTAAAATTCCTGAAGGAATTAAAATCAAGAATAACATTATTTAGAGGTTACAAATATGATAAAGTTAGTCTAGGAAAGAGAATCCACTAGAAATAAAAGAGGGTAGGTCTAGAAATCTGTATGTTCAGAGGTGATTGATTGGACGTGACAGGTTAGAAATCACTAGAAAAGGAGTTCGCTGTTTAAAAGTGACGAACTGGACATAATAGAGGTAAGATAGTCCCTATTGGACCGAGGGTGAGATCTAAAATCTGTCAGTTCAGAGGTGACGAACTGGATATAACTGATTAGGGATTACCAGACTTGAAATTTTATCATTCAGAGGTGACGAATTAGATATAACGACAAAAGGAAGTCCACACTGGATGGGAGGGTGAGATTCATTATCTGCCAGTTCAGAGGTGATACACTGGACATAATCAATTGAAAAATCACCAAGCTCAGATTTTATCATTCAGAGGTGTACACTGGACATAATGACAGAAGGAAGTCTGCACAGAATGGAAGGATGAGATTTGGTTATCTGTCGTTCAGAGATGATAAAATTAACATAACCAATTGGAAAACCACCAATTCAGAGCCCTTTCTGTTTAGAGGTGATTGATTATCTTGATAGCAAAAAAGTCCATAAAGGACTAGAGGATAAAATTTGGACATCAATATGTTCTCAGAGGTGACAAACTGGACATAACCGATAGGGAATTACTAAATTCAGAGCCCTACTATTCAGAGGTGATGACTAGACATGACGGTAAAAATAGTCCCTACTAGACTAAAAGATGAGACTTGGCTATCTATCAGTTCAGAGGTGATTAACTGGACATAACCGATTGAGAAGCCTCCAAGCTCAGAATTTTGCCATCCAGAGGTGACAAACTGGACATAACGACAAAATAGATAGTCCCTACTAGACTGGGGTGAAATCTAAAATTCGTCAGTTCAGAGGTGACGAATTGGACATAACTGATTAGGGATTACCAGACTCAGAATTTTGTCGTTCAGAGGTGATGAACTGGACATAACGATAAGAGAAAGTTCGCATTGGACCAGAGGATATTTGGCTATCTATCAGTTCAAAGGTGATGAACTGGACATAATTAATTGAGAAACTATCAAACCTAGATTTTTGTCATTCAGAGGTAACGAACTGGATATAACGACAAAAAGAAAAGTCCCTACTGGACAAAGGATAGAATCCAGGCACTCATCGATTCAGAGGTGGTAAACTAGACATGATCGACTTAGAGTTACCGAATAACAAGAATTCTTATTCCTGAGATGGAATGAAAAATTTATAGACCTGGCTGTTCAGTGATCTCTTACAGATATAATAGCTTGAGTCTGGATCCGCTGTTCAGAAGTAAGTATTAACATAATAGGGATTTGAGAGTTAGCCCTTATCAGGCTGAAAAGAGTCCACTTGGACTATATCGAGTAAAATCCTGCGAGGATTTTGGTGTTCCTTGGGGATATGATACGAAAATTGTCAGAGGTAATCATTAACATGACAATTGCAAGCCTCGCAGGGGAGTAAAGGACCCATGAGGATTCGGGAAGAAAGTTATCATTCCTTAGGATTATGTGAGGAACTCTTTAAAGAGTTATCAGAGGTAATCATTAACGTGACATTAGCGACTCCAAAGAGATTCCATTGGGAATTTGAAAAGAGTTGTCAGAAGTAAGCATTAACATGACAACCAAGCTGGGGAAGATAGGAGGTAATACTCCTAGAAGTTATCAGAGATAATCATTAACGTGACAACTTGATACATCTCCTGGGAATGGATATTCCGTGAGGATTTTGAAAGTGGAGAGTTTACCATTCTCTGACACTCCGTATGGAATCTATGGGAGCTGTCAGAGATAATTATTAGCGTGACAACTTGCGATTTCCAGGGGATTTTTAGGAAGTTGTCTATTGGAGAACTCCATGGGGATAGAAAAATGCTCGTTCCCTATTGCAGACATCTAAAAATCATTAAAAATAAGTCATCAGATAACAGAGTCTATACTTCAAACGCGAGGCTAATCAATACAATGCCAAGACGCAGGGCTCCAAGCCTACGCTCCAGCATCCCTCCAATGTCAAGACGCAGGGCTTGAAGCATGCGTCTCAGCACCACTTTAGTGCTCAGACATAGAGCTTGAAGCCCGCATCTCAGACGCGAAGCTCGAGGAACGCGTCATCAATGAGGAAACATAGAGTCTGAGGCTCACGTTTCAACACCACTAGACGTCCAAACGCCGAGCTCAAGACCCGCGTACAACACCACCTCAATAGTTAAATGCAGAGCTCAAGCCCGTGTTTCAACTGCAGAGGAGCCCTGCGTCTCAGTTATAACATCCCATTTACTGGGTCAAGTACTGCCCACATAATGAGGGGAGTTAACTGCCATTATGGAGGATTTTTAGGGGACAGTTTTACCCCTGGAACCCCTAAAATAGCTCAGTTTGCTATTGAAGAGGGGTCGGAATTTTTTCAACTGAGGAAGTTAGCTTTATAAAGAGCTCAACTCTTCTACATAAACTTGCTGAGTTCAAGTTTTTGGCTAAGTCTCTTTGAGATTTCAATGGATAGAACTGTGCTACTCTATCTGTGATCTAAGGAGAAGAGTTTTTGAAAAAGCTTGACGTTCACTCGGTCAACGAAAAATAAGATTCACTTTTCACCGCTACACAAAGAACCCAGCCTTAAATAAAGAGAAGATTTGAGCTTGAGTGTCTTCTCTCTTGTAGCTGAAAGTTGAGTTATTGTAACTTTTCATTGATTTAAGAAAATTTGCAATACACTTTCTACTTTCCTCCAAGTACAAGAGATGATGACTCCGCTGGAGACTACTTTCTCTATTGATGAGCAAGTTGTGGTGCAAGATGACGTCAACTTTATGAGAAAAATGGTCAAGTCACTTATCGTGGAATTCAACTAGGCAAAGTACGAGGAGTTTCTCTCTTCGGGCTCCAAGAGCCCCAGGGTGGCGCGACAATACCGCAAGGCGCCTCAGAGATCCGCTCTCAAGTCTCTTCAGAGACTTCTCCAAAGATAGCCTGCCCAAACAACGTCATTTCTGGCCGCGTGGGCTGCGTGGGCCGCGTTAACGTCTCCCACGAGACCCATGAGGCCAATGTCATTGAAGGCCAATCTTACCACGCCTCTCCTCTTAACATTCCTCAGCTTCAGGTTATCAGGGTTCCCAACAACCCGTGAAGCGTACCGAAATATTGAACATCAACAAAGACGTCGCGCACGTCAACAATAGATGTAAGAATCTGGAAAAACTATCTGTCCAGCAGATACATGATGTGAGGCTAAGGCCTGCGTCTCTTCTGAACTGCATCAGACGCGTGAAGTCTGCGTCTGGATACCAAAACAATGAGCTCAAGAGGCACACGTTTCTGAGGCCCTGCCTTACAGACACATATTCAGCAACGCGAGGTCCGTATCTCTTCTCAGAGACATGAGACCCGCATCTCTACGATAGAATGCGGGATTCATGAAGTCCGTGTTTCTCAGGTATCATCAGACAAACACAACAATCAGCAACGTAAGGTCCACGTCTCTTCTCAGCAGAGACACGAGACTCGCGTCTCAAAGCCAAAATACGAGAGCCACATCTGTTCTACAGAACGTGAACTCCGCGTCTCTAAACCCTGTGCCCCTGAGACTTACGTCTTGAAGTTGCGATGCAAGGTTAACATTTACTCTCAACAGTTAAGGTCAGAAGGGAGCTAAAAAGTCCTCATCCTCAGAGGCTCGAGGCTAGTCTCTTTGATCCCCTTCTGACAGATCTAAAAGACTACTTGACAAAAAAGAGGAGTGTTCATCAAATCACTCCACAATGCTGACGTGAACGGCTTATCACAGTGGTTCTCTCTGAATGCTACTACAACTCGCATATAAGCAAACAGTTAATGTTCAACTGATTATTATCTATGCGAGTCTCCCGCTCGACCAAAGGCACCGCTCCTGCATGAGGAGAACTTTTCTAGTGTGGAGTACCCTAAAGTTACTGCAAACATGGTGGGTTAAAGCACTACGCCAAACAGGACTAAGGGGAAGCAGCCAATAGTCAGCTCCGACGAATTTGACACCGAGCAGCAGAGAATGTACCAGCATACACATACTCAGACTGGTGTAAAGCCCCAATCGATGCTCGCCCTCGAGCAAAACATCAAAACTAATCCTAATCAATTATTAGCCACTTTCGCAGGTCACTCGATTGCACTGAGCATGTGTAACCAGCCGTTAAACCTCTAAGTTACCTCTAGAGGACGAGTTTTGTCTCGTGAGGGTTTTTAGTAGATTGTACCCATAAAATCCATAAGAAAAAGAAAAAATGTTAGTATTTTTGAAAAATTTTTGAAAAGAGAGAAAATATTTGAAGTATATTTGTAAGAGTTCAAGTAATCTATAAGTTATAGGAATATCAAACTTTTCATTCTAAACTTAGTCTCTATTCAAAAACATGTTATCAATCAAAGTAAGCAGTCAAATTGTATTTCTCATCTAGTCTATTACTTTACCTTGAGTCATATGCACTACCGTGACCGTGAAGTTTGACTAAGGTTCTTTAACATTAACTCCTATGCTTTATTTATATTTATTTTTGGTGGTATTTATTTCTCAATTTGATTAGGCTTTCTAATCTGGCCATGTAACGTGCTTTTAGTCGGTGACACCCAAACCGGATAGTCTTAGGGCATTAGGTGAGAAAACACCCCCTAAGGACTTAAGCACTCGAGCAGACAAGGTCACGAAACCAAGGGTTTTTATTTATAAAATGTACCCCTTTAGGCGTGAATACTTATGCTTCGTGAGGCACAAATACCAAGCTTAATTAGAGGATTTATATATATATTTTTTCAAACTTATCTAATTATCTTTTGCATAAATACCAAGGCTTGCTTAGGCCAAAGCACCAGCTAATCAATAATTAGATTTGCATATATATATATATATATATATATATATATATATATATATATATATATATATAATATATATATATATATATATATATATATATATATATATATATATATATTTTAATAAGCCATAAGAATTTTGTCTTTGAACCCTAAGTGTGTAAGTGTATAAAGTATGTATATCATTTCTTCAAGGTAAAGATCAAAACTAAATTACTTTCATTAATTTTCTTCCTAACCCTGAAAATAAAATAAGTTATCTTATTTTGATCAAGTATAAGATATCCTAATTATGATTTTTCTATTCCTTAAAATTGACTTAATTTCTTACAAAAAATATATCAAAATATTGTTCTTACCTTTCAAAAGTTTTTTATTTTTTTCTTTGTTTTCTTCCTTTTTCTTTTAGTTATATTAGTCATGTTAGAGCCCTCCCCCACACTTATCTCATGCATTATCCCCAATGTATGAAAGAAATGTATAGATGCATGAAATAAAATGGAAAGAGGAAAGTTACCGATACACTGGATCGAAAAGACCCATAACTATTTCATTTACCGGTACCGATTCCAAAAAGGCTTAAGGCGTTGACCATATACCTTAAAGTCATTTCCATTCTTGGTGTCACTGATCTCTAAAGCACCGTGTAGAAACACAATATTTATAACGAATGGCCCAGTCCATCTTGTTTTTAATTTTCCTGGAAAAAGATGAAGCCTAGAATTATAGAGTTAGACTTTTTGTCCAAGGACAAAAGTTTTTCTTATGATGTGTTTATTATGAAAAATCTTAACTTTATCTTTAGTGATCTTAGCATTTTCATAGGCCTCATTCTCAACTCCTCTAATTTGAAAATTTGTAATTTTCGAATGTCACCGGCCTTAGTCAAGTCCAAATTCAACTGCTTGATTGCCCATAAGGCTCGGTGCTCTAACTCAACAGGTAGGCGATAAACCTTCCCAAAGACTAACCTATAAGGAGACATCCCTAGAATCATCTAGAAAGCGATCCTGTAGGCCTATAGGGCGTCTTCAAGTTTGGTGGACCAATCTTTCCAATTTTGTTCACAGTCTTCTTCAAAATAAGCTTGATTTGTCTATTGGAGACCTTAACCTGCCCACTGGTTTGAGGATGATAAGGTGTGGATAACTTGTAAGTTATGGCATACTGATCTATTGCAAAGTGAGTACCATTATCACTGATGATAGCACGAGGGGTTTCGAAGCGTGAGAAAATGTTCTCTTTCAAAAACTTTATGACAACTTTGTTATCATTAGTTCTACTAGGAATGACTTCTACTCACTTGGACACATAGTCCACAGAACCAATATGTATTGGTTTTCAAATGAGTTAGGAAATGGACCCATAAAGTCGATGCCCTAAACATCAAAGAGTTCTATTTCTAGAATTGGGCTGAGGGGCATCGTATCTCGTTTTGAGATCCTTCCCACATCTAGCATTTAGGGCACGTTTTGCAAAATTCATAAGCATCTTTGAACAAAGTGGCCAATAGAACCCACTTTATAGCACTTTTTCAGCAGTCTTGCGGGGACCAAAGTGTCCACCCATGCAAGTTCGTGACAAAAGGATAAAAGACTCTTAACCTCTTCATCGGGAGCGCATCTCCTAATAATTTGGTCAGAACAGTACTTAAAAAGATACGATTCCTCCCAAAAGAAATACCAGATTTGAGATAAGAACCGATATATATTATTTTTGGACCAATGAGATGGAGTTTGGTTTGTGGCTAAGTAATTCATTATATCAGCAAACCAAGATTCCCTAAAGATAGCTAAGAGATTTTCATCAAGAAAGTCCTCATTAATGGGCAATTCGATGCATGGAGAATTTGGAATTCATGAGAGATGATCAGCAATGATATTTTCTATGCCTTTCTTGTCTCGAATCTCGAGATCGAATTCTTGAAGAAGGAGGATCCAACGAATCAGTCAGGCCTTGGCATCCTTCTTCATCATGAGGTACCTAAGCGCAGAATGATCAGTGTAAATGGTAGTTTTGGACCCTAGTAGGTAGGCAAAATTTCTATAAGGCAAATACTACTGCCAAGAATTCCTTCTCAGTAATAGTATAGTTCAATTGAGCATTATTGAGAGTCCTACTAGAGTAGTAAACCACGTGCTGTTTGTTATCAATGTCAGATTTTTCTCAGCACAACATTGGAGGACAAGTTCAAATAGTGGAGACATTGAGTGAATGAATCTCCATAGATGGAGAAGTTTCCATGAAGATTTTTAAGAATCATTCTACCATATCAAGAAAAAGGCTCAACATGCAATGTTGAAACGTTGCTAGGGCATTGCACAAGTCGAAAGGCATTCGACGATAAGCAAATGTCCCAAATGGACATGTGAACATAGTATTTTCTTGGTCCTCAGGAGGAATAGGAATCTGATTTATACCCTGAGTAACCGTCCAAGAAACAGTAATACTCGTGGCCCGCCAAATGTTCAAGTATTTGATCAATGAATGGAAGTAAAAAATGGTCCTTACGAGTTGCATCATTAAGCTTTCTATAGTCAATGCAAACTCGAATCTTCGTGGAAGTCGAGTTTGGACCAACTCCTTGTTCTCGTTTTCCACTACGGTGAAATAGGATTCCTTTGAACCGCGTGGACAGGACTGACCCATTGGCTATCAAAAATGGGATAGATTATCCCATTGTCTAAGAGTTTCACAATTTCAGTATGAACAGTCTCTTGCATTATAGGGTTTAACCTACTATATACGGATCTCTTTTAGGTGTTGCATCTTCATTGAGATGAATGCGATGTTGAATTATGGTTGGACTCAATCCTTTTATATCAGTCATAGTCCAACCAATGGCTTTCATATATTTTCTTAGAATTACTTTAATATCTTCTTCTTGCTCGTCGTATAAATGGGAGGCAATGATGACAGGAAAGGTCTCTTGTTCGCCTAGATAGACGTAAAGAGGAAGGCTCACTGGAAGGATGAGTCAAATTTGTTGCTCCATATTTGGTGAAATAGGATTCGGGGCCCAATTCACAGCAGACTCAACAACCTGATCAAGATTAAAGTCATCAGACTTTAACCTGAAGTCACACTCAGTTTCTAGTTCCAATTCTTTCCTGTGTTCACTTGTTAAGTTCTCAGTGAGGTTGACTTCAAATGTTTGGTCCTCAACATCACGGGTTATTTTTCTAGGTTGAAGACATTGACTTCTCTAGTCATGTCCCCAAAGGTTAACCTCATGGACCCATTCCTACAATTGATGATGACATTGGCAGTAGTAAGGAATGGTCGCCCTGGGATAACAGGAGTTTGAGCCCTAGGATTGGACACAGGTTGTCTCTAGAACTATGAAATCAACGGGGTAAATAAACTCCCCGACCCGGATAAGAACATCATTAATTTACCCCTTTGGAACTTTCACTGAGCGGTCAGCCAATTGGATAGAGACTCGAGTTGTTGATAACTGAGAATGGGAGCAAGTTGATACTTGCCCTCAAGTCAAGAAGTGCACGACTAATCTCGGCTTGTCCTATAGTGCAGGCAATGGTGGGACAACCTGAATCCTTATACTTGACAGGGATCAGACCCGACAGTAGCTCACTAATGTTAGTGGATAAGAGACCTTTTTGGGTACATTAGTCTTTCTCTTCATGGTGCACATGTCCTTAAGAAACTTAGCATAGGATGGGACTTGTTGATGGCATCAAGAAGTGGCACATTTATCTTCACTTGATTGAAGACCTCAATTATCTTATCCATGTGTGAATTTTACTTGTTGTTTTTCAGCCTATTAGGAAATGTTACTATAGGCTGGTGCCCTGACTAGTTGACTTATCTGTTTCAGATTCGTCAGATTTGGAAGGATTGGGATTAGATGAGGTGGATGCTTGATTGTGGTTGTGCTGAATAGGATTAGATGGTGTTGACACTTGATTATCAACTTTCTTTCCCGACCTCAATGTATAACAACATTACATTGATTCAATGATTGATCCTCAGCCAAATGAGCTTGTTGATGATTCCTAGGGTTCATTATTGGCTGACTAGATAAGGTACCATTTTGTCTCTCATTTCTGTGGAGTGACTATTGGCTCATTTGAACTCTCTCGCCTCGCCTTGTGTAGTTTGCATGAGAGAATCTTTGTTCTTCATGTATCTTTTCATGTTTCTCTTAAAGTCAGTCATTCTCCTTTCTAGTTAAGGATTCTGGAAGAAATATTGTGGAGATTGGTTAGGAAAGTTTTGTTGATAGTTTGAAAAGTTAGGTGAATGGTTGAAAGAATTATGATGGAAATCAGAAAAATTGGGTTGATGATTAGAAGAATTATTGGCATGATGGAAGTGGCTTGCATGATTTGACCGTGAGTAGTCATTGTTATTTTGGCTCCATAAGAAATTCGGGTGATTTCTCCAGCCAAGATTGTACGTTGGTGCATAAGGATTTTGTTCGGCCTTGAAAAGGCCGCATTCATCGGTTCTGAAAAGTGTTGTTGAGCTTGAAACACATGACACTCCTAAACACATGATTCATGGCTTGACAGTAAGTACAGCCCGGAGTTGGAAATTGGTTTGGGCTGACTTGATTGACTGGACTTGGTTTCTTAGACTCTAAAACTTCCAATCTTCTCGCTAGGTTAGCTAACTTAGCCTCGTTAGCTATGGATGATTCAATAAAATGGAGACCTCCTTTTGAAGAAATGGAGTTTGGGTTCCTCGAGGTTCACTAGTAGGTTCCTGTTAGATGGTCTTTTCTGCTAGATTCTCATATAAATCCATCCTTCATTTTCATCCTTCTGCAAGAATCCCCCTTGGCACATACTTTCTAAGAGGGTCTTGGTTGAGTAGTCTAACCGTCATAAAGAATTTGACATTGTCGCCATTTCTCAATTGCATGATGAGGACATTGACAAGGAGGTCCTTAAAGCGTTCAAAGTACCTCCAAAACGGTTCACTAGGTTCTTACTTGAATTGCATGATGTTCTTCCTAATGAGAGCGGTCTTATAAATTGGATAGAATTTCTTCAAGAAGACCTCGATGAAACCATCCTAAGATGTGATAGAGCTGGCCGCTAAGCTGTAAAGCAATTTCTTTGCTAAGTCCTTAAGAGCGAAAGGGACAAATCTCAACCTAATAGTATAATCTACAAGGTATGGATTTTCACCATTAGACATGCTTTCTCAAATTCTCTTATGAAGAAATAAGCATCTTCGGACTCTAAACATGAAACTTGGGGAGTGTGTTGATGAACTGAGGCTTGAGCTCAAAATTGTATTCACCAACCGATGGAAGTTGGATGCAAGATGAAAGTGAGGTTCTAATGGAATAGAAGTAATCCTGTAAAGATGTCGGTTGAGCCATAACCAGATTTGGTCTTGGTTCAAAATTGGGTGGTGATGTGTTTCTAGTCAACCTAGATGAATTAGGGTCTCTTAACCACACTTGCATACACAAACACAGTCACAAACATGTTCACCAATAGTCAACAAGAGAAAACAATCACGCCTAATTTAAGGTAACCTTAACCTAGACAACTCCTAACTGGTTAATTGTTCACAGGAGGTATAATGTAGATTTTGACCACAAGCTAATCAGCCAGGTCAGGGCAAGATTGGTGGGAGGTATCCACGCAAAGCGACAGACCTAATTAAGCCAAACCACCAGCCTTCGGAGTTTCACTCATCAATCCCTTTCCTAAACACTGATTTGGTAAGAGTCAAATTCTACCACCTCCCCCTTAGGATAATCTCCTAGTGAGTTCGAGATGTCCCAAAGACCAACGTCTATCAATTTTACTTAGGTTAGGTTGTGTGTGCTTGGAGATGGTTTATGGGCTAAGGAAGGGTAATGACTTTCCCACCTTATCTTGATTTGGGTTTTGTCCTTTCTATTGATTGTGCAGAGTGTGCAAGATATAGAAGTAAACATTCAAAAGTAAATATCACCCAAGAATGTTTCGTAAACTATATGCTTTGCATACGTCCCTTGTCTCCAGCTGTCTTTAACAGTAATTGTAAAATAAACGTAATTAAACAAATGCCTAGAATGCAAGCCTAAACGTTTTTTTAAGCAATTAACAATCACTCATATTACTGTTGGATTAAAATAGGAATTGTGAATATCAGATATGGCAAGAATAATAATACACAAAGACTTTATTTTTGCAAGCAATATGTCCTGAAAAAAAGAGTTTTTAGTTGTCCACAAATTTTTAGACTTGAGCTACAATTTCTTAAAATTCTGTTCCTACTTTCGACAGTAGGGGCACAGAATAGCAAGTCTTATCCTGTAAAGCTTGAGTGCTAAATCTAAATCTTGACGTCCCTGATATAAGACACTAAACTTGTTAGAAAATAATTACACCGTTCCCTCCCCGGCAACGACGCCAAAAATTGATCGTGAAATGGAAGTGATAAGAATTACCGTCTAGCTTTGGGCTAACGGATCGTACACCCACGAGGAGGAATGCGATGAAAGCTTTTCGGTGTTTTTATTTAGAAAGCAAAGAATTGTGTTTATTTTTTAGTTGAAAAGAGAATGGAGAGAAAGAAAGTGATTTAAAGACAAATTTAATTTGAAAAAGGCTTTGGAGAAGATGATCTTTTAGAAAATGATTTGAGAGTGGCGTGATTTAAATTATGAAAAAAGATCTGAGCTTACTAATTTTCTACTCAACTACGTACTTATCTCAAGAATATTTGGGTGCATCACTTTTATCATTGGCAAAAAACTTTTAGTTTCTTTTAATGTCCAAGTAAAATAAATAAGATGGTTTGGCTTAACCTTAAGCCCTTTCTTAACACATCATTAAAAAGAGAATGTTAAACTATCAAGCGCAAAGAAGAAAGTATGGAATAAAAATAATTTAAAAAGATTTGTGCTTTGAAAGTCCAAATTTAAA